>CAVMKG010000209.1:5000-259418 GCA_963682025.1 Cordilura impudica | reverse complement strand
ATAAAGTATAGGGATCCTTATTTGGCTTAGGAATTGGAACTATAACAAATATTTTCCAAGAATGGAGGTAAACTCCTGATGTAAAAATGTTGTTGTGTAGAGTTAGGACGTATTTTATACTTGATGAAGGGAGATTTTTTATCATTGGGTACGATATGCGGTCGTCTGGAGTTTTGCCTTTTACTGAATATAAAGCGTCTCTTAATCCTACGATGTTGATTTAAATTTTGTAGTTGAGTGTTGTTGCACTTGATTTGAAAAATTGTATTAAAGTGTTTATCTCCTGATAGCTCAGACCAGTGATTAACAAAACCGTTTGCATTATGAATAGAAGATGAAAGTGTAGCTGAGCCAGATTTTAAGTATTTTATATAGTTGAAAGATTTTGTACCAGTTATACGTTTTCTATCGGAGTTGGGGTTGATGTTAGATGTAAACTTTTGTAAACAAGCAGCTTTGCTTTTCTTAACGGCTTTTATAAACTTAGCATTGCATTTTTTTTAGGAAATTAAATTCGTGTCAGTTCGAACCCTTTTAAAGCTGTTTTCTGTATGTTTTACTGTTTGTTTTGAAGCATGCTGACATTAGCAGAGCTGTTCTTATACACCTTACTAAAGATGCCGCTTGTTGATTTACATTGGGCGTAGCTTTTGCTTGGGAAATGCAGTCAGTGGCCTTTTTTTCTTAAGATTCCAATCGGCTGAACCGGTTTTAAATTTAGAAATTGGTTTATTTTTGGAATGAGAAAAAGGTTTTTCGATTTTTATTAGTATTGGAAAGTGATTACTGACATGAAGGTTTTGAAGAGTTTTCCTATAGGAGAAAGGAGTGAGTTGTGGACAACATAGCCGATATATCAATATTAACTTTTATTTCCCATTTGTTGAGTCATCTTTCCAGTACATTAAAATGAGACTGCATACTTATAAATGCTGTATCTGCAAATGTTGACTTGTGAATCAGGGGATTTGTGGGTATATAAGAACTATCCAATATATACATTAAAGGACCTAGTATGCTGCCTTGGGGAACTCCAGCTGTAATTTTCCTTGAGCCTGAAATATGTTCTTTACACTTGACTACAAATGTTCTATATAAGAGTTAGTTTTGTAGTATTGGGGTAACACCGAGCCTATTTTATATAATAGCCCATCATGCCAGACTTTGTCAATGGCTTGAGAAATGCACACAGGAAACAGATTCATTGTGGCTACATAATTTAGTGCCATTGAATTTCGGGTTCGCTATGATTACAATTCTATTGTTTTAACAGTAAATATTTTATCATAATAGAAAATTTACAGATGCTATTAAATTTCTGTTCATACAATCGAAAATACGGTTCTTCCACTTCAGAGCAATTCGGTTGGCGAATATTTTTTCTGTGTGTGTGTATGAATAGTGAACAGCAATAGAGTTTGTCCTCGAAAGTATTTCTGATGAGAATAACTATACAATGAACTTGCTCGATGGTTCCATGATCTTTTAGAAACCCAAACTGATCAACGGGGATAATGTGGTAGTCATCTAGGAATACTTTTTCAAAGAGCTTTGATAAAATTGAGAGTAAAATTTTGGGACGGTACGATGTTACTTGACAAGCGTCCTTGTCTGGTTTGGGTATCATTATTATCTCTGAAGTGTACCATGATATGAGATAGATGCGAGTTCACAAATTTAGTTAGAAACTCTCCCTTTTAGCAGAAAAATGTGAAAGAAAAAAAAAAATAAAAATCTGATGGAACAACTAAACTGTTCTGTTTCTGCAAATAACGATCCAAACAGATACTTAACTGATATAAAAAAAACCAGTACAGAGTTTGGTAAACATTTTTTGGACTTCAATAAACTCGACGGAGCGATTTATTTTATGACCGGTCTATTTGCTGCAGATTTTCAGGTAGATGAAACTGCAGAAAATTCTTCATTTGCTATTGAAAATCGGAAAATGGAGCTAATTCATCTACGAAATGAGGTTCTTATTAAATCAAGAGAAAATTTTTCATCCTAACAGATGAACACTTGGATTCCTGTCTATGAAATTGCATTACTACATATAGCGATGCCCGTCCGTCTGTGTGTCCATGTAAACCTTGTAATCAAACTAGAGGTCGCAAATATGAATATATTTTGATGAAATTTAGTATATCAACTTATATCGGCCATAGGACGAACGCTATTGAAACTGCTGAAAATCTGTGCATGCTCAGACCTAGTCCATACATATGACTCTTATGAAACCGACTTAAATTTCCACAACATCCAAATGTAGATCTTGTTCAAATTCGGTTTTTGTATGTTTATTACATCCGATAATCAGTGGTCCAAAAATAAACATTGTAGGACATTTCTTAGTCATAGCCCCCTATATAAAGCTGCCTCCTTATTTTCACTTAAAACTATCGAAAAGCAAAAATTTTTCACAGATCTTTCTCAAATTTCGTGTGTGTATGTTTTTTCCAAAAAGAAGTGATCTTACCAAAAAATTATAAAAATTCAATTCAGGTTTCGCTTTTGCTTATTTTTTACACCCAATTAGTTGGACCTAAGACTAATTCTGTAAACGCATGGTATAGGATATCGTTAGTTGTTCTAGACCGACAACAATTTCCCTAATTGCTTTGATTCAGCAACTGTTTCAAATAATTCGAAACATTTGTGTTAACCCATTATCGGCCGCTACCAGAAATCGCAGGAATTTTTTGAATTCCTTTTAAATACTTACTTTTAGGAGTTCATTTTAGAAAAATTGAAAAAATTTTTTTTTTTTTAATTGTTGTTCTCTAGATATGAAGTGGTCGAAAAATCGACCATTGGCCAGAAGTCAACATCTACATATATAAATAAAGAAATGCGTTTTTTTACGAATATTTAGCTTTAATTCAATTTTTTCGTTTTTAGTTGTATCAAAAATGTTATTTATTGATAAAGATATGAATAATTAACGCAAAAAAGGTTAGACAGTTTGGTGGTATTCATCAAAACATTTGGTGTGCTAGTAAACATTACATTTTTTGCATGTAAAAATTGTATGTTTTTTGCATACTTTGCAGCTACAATATTTGTTTTGAGGGCTTTTTACCACAATATGGTTTTTTCGTCGATCCGTGGGAAACCAGGAGGGCATTCTTTTTTATCAACATCAGCAGCGTTATCTTCCATATCTTCGTTCATCATATTGGAAGTCAGTAGCTTGGTAGTAACAGCAGAACGAAACTCTAATTGAGTAAGTGGCTTTGTGTTTTCATGCTTTGCCAACATGCAATGCATCTTCCAAGCATTGACCATTGCATTGCCGAGAGCGTTGGTTCGTAGTGGCCACCACCACTTCTTTCCTCGTATGCATTTTCGATAGTTGGCCACTGCGTTGTCGTGAAGGTCAACGCCTCCCATACCTTGGTTATATTCACGAATCACTTTAGGTTGGGGAATCGCAACTGTTTTCCTTTGCGTACGACAATATTTTCGAGCATTGAACAATGGCTCGACTGTAGAATTATTAGTAATGACATTCACAACTGCATTGTCATTCCAACGGATGACCAATATTTCTTGCTTAGCATCGAATAATTGGTCAAATTCGCCACGTTCAGCCTTTTTTAAATTTGCTAATGGAATTTTCGCCATTCTGTTTTCACGTATTGTGCCAGTTGCAAAGAAACGGCGTTCATTCAGTAGACACATAAGATGATAGGAGGAAAAAAATTGTCAAAGAAAATAGTATGACAATCGGGATCAGATACATTTTCAAGCAAATTCAAAACCGTTTGAGCGCCAAGACCGATATTTTTATCATGGGGAGTAGCCGAGCCACCGCATGGTATGGAAAAGAATAGATATCCTTGCTTTGAACACAAGCACCATGATTTGAATCCGAACCGAATCGGTTTTCCGCGAATAAACATCTTGCACGAGTGTCTTCCAAAATAGGGTATCATCTGTTCATCTATAGATAAGATGTGGCTGAAAACTCCGAACTGCATAAATTTTTCATTGAAAGCATCAATAACACAAGGGAACAAAATTGAACTTTTTTTGTGTTGATTTGAAATTTATAGCAAATTTTTACTAATTTGAGGTCGCTGATTTCAAATCTGCACTTGGTTTTTTTCTATCAGCTCGACTTTTCGAGATATACCGTTATGTTCAAAATTAAGGCACTTCTGCTACATATATTGGAATAACTTGAAAACGGTTCACCATATTAAATTAAAAAAAAAATCCGAAACTCGCAAACAATATTCTCTTAAAGCCGTGCTTACTTTGTTTTTAAATTTTCCAAGTAGTTTTAGAGATATCGTTCAAGTTTTGAAAAAAAAATTAAAATTTTTAAAAAAAAAACATTTTTTTTGTTCTTTAAAAATTCCTAAAAAATAAAAATGGGACAAAAATCACAGGTTTGGTCTACAAACAGTTAGTTAAATATATTTCGAATAAAATGAGCTTTATTTCATTGCAATCGGTGCACAACTTTTGATTTTGTTCACGATTTACTGAATTGATATAAATCGCGATTTCCATACAAAAATAACATTTTCTAATGTGTAAGTGAACAATAAACAAATTCATCGTCTTCGGAAAAGAATGGAAGTAAGTTTTTTTCTCTGTTACGGTAGTATGAAATTGTTGTTCCTTGGGTTAACAGATTTTTTTGCTTTAATCGAGAAGCAAGAATTTCAGATGCTTTTTTAGAAAGTCCAAGGTCTCTCACTAAATCACTAAGCTCCTCCTGATTAAATTGCTCGCGTTCAGAAGAAATATCTAAATGCAAGTCATCTGATCCAAATTCAGAAATTGGTGAAGGAACATTTTGTCGTAAGTCGTGGAAATTGTGTGTAGATGTAGATGGTTGTGGTTCTGAATCCTCACTAGAGTAATAGACAACACGTTAGGATAAATCCATTTAGACCGGTTTGTTTTATTAATGCCTGTTATGTTGACAGCGCAAAAATAACAATCATCATAATGATTCGAAGGTTCCCGCCAGATCATTGGTGTTTTATACTTGAAGTGGGTCCGTTGCTTGTTTGCCCATAACCTTAAATACTCTACACAGTTTTTACATACAGTATTAGGAATCCAGTACTTGTCACGGGTTTCCATGGTAAATCCGAAGTAGTCAAAATAAATTTTTTTAATAAAATCTGACACACTTTTTCTATTTTTTATAAACGTGTATTCGCCACATATGTTACAAAAATAGTTGGGATTGATTTTACAGGTGTTTCTTGACGTAGCCATTGCACAATTTTGAAGTATATATCAAAGTAACACAATTTTCAATAAATAACACACGGGAACAAAATTGAACTTTTTTGTGTTGACTGATTAAATGTTCAATGTAAAATGATTTATATTTTTTGTCGTTATACTTTTCGCTTTCGTAAACACTTGTTGAATGAGAAAAATTGGTTGAATGAACCCATATAAATACTTAGTAGTTTTTTACTGAAGTACCAAAAAAAATTATATCCACAATTTTATTGACAGTCACTTATGAATGAACACATGTGTTCAGGGGAATTCCTTTAAAAAATCATCCGTTACCAACGGTAAACCACACATCAATAAAAACAAGTGGACTTTTCTTTTTTCTCTTTAATTGACTGTGAACTGACTAGGTGTCATAAAGGGACAATAAAATTTATAGGCGTTATGAGTTTGCTACCGCAACCATAAAAATGAAATAATCTTTTTTTATTACTTAATTTTTTTAATTCTTAGAATCATAAAAAACTAACTTATTACATACAAACACTTACATATTAGAAAATGTTATTTTTGTATGGAAATCGCGATTTATATCAATTCAGTAAATCGTGAACAAAATCAAAAGTTGTGCACCGATTGCAATGAAATAAAGCTCATTTTATTCGAAATATATTTAACTAACTGTTTGTAGACCAAAACTGTGATTTTTGTCCCATTTTTATTTTTTTAGGAATTTTTAAAGAACAAAAAAATGTTTTTTTTTAAAAAATTTTAATTTTTTTTTCAAAACTTGAACGATATCTCTAAAACTACTTGGAAAATTTAAAAACAAAGTAAGCACGGCTTTAAGAGAATATTGTTTGCGAGTTTCGGATTTTTTTTTTAATTTAATATGGTGAACCGTTTTCAAGTTATTCCAATATATGTAGCGGAAGTGCCTTAATTTTGAACATAACGGTATATCTCGAAAAGTCGAGCTGATAGAAAAAAAGGCAGATTTGGATTCAGCGTCCCAAATAACCTTAAAAACAATATTCAGTTCTTAATCAACAGAACCATTGTTCCCTTGTGTTATTAATGGAAGTTCATACAACGAGTTTTTTAAGCCTAGTTCCGCGAAGCCGAGTGGCTTGTCTGCAGATTCTAATTTTAGGGCCAGGGATATGCCGGATTTGGCTAGTTTTTTGCAGCGACAGACCAAAGCCTCTGGTGGGAATCGAACCCACGACCGCCGCATGATAAGCGAGCACGCTACCTACTCACCTATCGGGGCGCACGAATAGACGATAGGCTGTCAGTACGGATGATGAAATTGTGGTCGTTGGTAGAGGCGAATTCAATAGCAGCATTCAAGGTAGATACTTCAGCTGTGAAGATCCAGCAAAAGCTGTCGATGTGCCAGTGTTAATAAGTTGTGTTACTGTTGCAATAGTGGTGTGCTCTGTACATTTAAATCCATCAGTATATAAAAGGTTCCAATTGTGCCCAATATAGAAGGCAGCTATGTTGTTAAAAATATGTATGTAGACATTAGTATACATTGAAGTAAGTTTAGGGTAAGTTTAGATGTCCTTATACAATTTATCGCTTTTTTTACTTCATTAAATAATATTTCATATTGACATATAAATAGTTTGGGTATTAATTTATATGTTGGATATGCTGTTCGATTTTCGATTGAAAGCATGCCAGTCTCGGCCAAGTTAGTTGAGATAGGACTTGTACAGAAAGCTCAAATGCTGCAATGGACTTAGTATTAATTTAATGTTAGAAGGAGCGCACCAACCACATATATAATATTATGTAGAAGAATTGAGCGAGTTATGTTTATAATTGTTGAAAGATATATCTTGAAGTTTTTTGATGTAAGGAATTTAAAAATATTTAATCTGGAGAATATGTTCTTTTCTTAGATGTAGACAGTAGTTTTTAAAAGTAAAGTTTTTGTCGAATATAACTCCCAATATACGGAGTTGTTCCACACTGTTGCATTGTTATACTCGATATCAAAATTGTTACAATTGTGTTTTCTACAAATGCGCAGCAACTTTTATTTATCTACTGAAAGTTTTGCGACTAAAATAAGACACCAGTTATCAATATCTTTTAAGGTATTTGAAAAAATCGCTTTTACTTTGTTGGCATCGTCAGCGCAAATAGCGCGATCAATATGTTTATGTTTCGAGATTATTTCACTAAACTGATTGAAAGCGATAATTAATAAAACAGCTGATAGCGGTGATCCTTGTGGAATACCGTTGTGCAAAAGGACATTTTTTTGTTGGATAGTTGTTAATTTTTACTTTGATCTCGCGGTGGCGGAAACTTTTTATTATAAAAAACATTTTTTTTGCCTATTTTCCATTCAATAAGTTGTTGTAGAATTACACGGATGCCAATTCTATCAAAGGCGCTTTCAAAGTCGGTGGATAGTATGTTTACATGATTTTTTGCTGGATAGTGTATTTGAAATAAAATGTTGTATATACAGCAGGATGATGAGATAATGATGGGTGATGAGATTATTAGTTTTAGGAAGCTACATTCATCGTCTAGCAATAATTTTCTCAATGGTTTTGCTTATGTATGGTAGGAGGGAAATAGGCCGATATCCCGATAAAGTATAGGGATATTTATTTGGCTTAGGAATTGGAACTATAACAGATATTTTCCAAGAATGTCGGTAAACTCTTGATGTAAAAATGTTGTTGTATAGAGTTAGGACATATTTTATACTTGATGAAGGAAGATTTTTTATCATTGGGTACGATATGCGGTCGTCGCCTGGAGTTTTGCCTTTTACTGAATATAAACCGTCTCTTAATCTTATGATGTTGATTTAAATTTTGTAGTGGAGTGTTGTTGCACTTTGATTTGAAAAATTGTATTAAAGTGTTTATCTCCTGACAGCTCAGACCAGTGATTAACAAAACCGTTTGCAATATCAATAGAAGATAAAATTGTAGCTGAGCCAGATTTTAAGTATTTTATATAGTTGAAAGATTTTGCACCAGTTATAAGTTTTATATCGGAGTTGGAGTTGATGTTAGATGTAAACTTTTGTAAACAAGCAGCTTTGCTTTTCTTAACGGCTTTTATAAACTTAGTATTGCATTTTTTTCGGAAATTAAATTCGTGTCAGTTCAAACCCTTTTAAAGCTGTGCCAAAGATTTTGCTTCTGAGTTCTCAAATATTCTTAATTAGCGTTCCACCACACGACTTGCTTTCTGTATGTTTTATTGTTTATTTTGAGGCATGCTGACATTAGTAGCTGTTCTTATACACCTAACTAAAGATGCCGCTTGTTGATTTACATTAGGTGTAGCTTTTGCTTGGGAAATGCAGTCACTGGCCTTTTTTATATAAATTCCAATCGGCTGAACCGGTTTTAAATTTAGAAATTGGTTTACTTTTGGAATGAGAAAAAGGTTTTTCGATTTTTATTAGTATTGGAAAGTGATTACTGACATGAAGGTTTTGAAGAGATTTCCTATAGGAGAAAGGAGTGAGTTGTGGACAACATAGCCGATATATTAATATTAACTTTTATTTCCCATGTGTTGAGTCATCTTTCCAGTACATTAAAATGAGACTGCATACTTATAAAGGCTGTATCTGCAAATGTTGACCTGTGAATCAGGGGATATGTGGGCATATCTGAAGTATTTAATATATACATTAAAGGACCTAGTATACTGCCTTGTGGAAGTAATTTTCCTTGATCCTTAAATATGATCTTTATACTTGACTACAAGTGTCCTATCCAGTAAGTAGTTTGGCACTAGTTTGTGGGAATTTTGGGGTAACAACGCGCCTATTTTATATAATAGCCAATCATGCCAGACTTGAGAAATGTCTATGAATGGCGAAGAGCAATAGAGTTTGTCCTCGAAAGCCTTTTTGATGAGAGTAACTATACGATAAACTTGCTGAATGGTTCCATGATCTTCTCGAAACCCAAACTGATGAAAGGAGATAATGTGATGGCCGCCTAGGTATGGGTTTAACGCATTTAGGAATACTTTTTCAAACAGCTTTGATAAACTTAACTAGCATCCTAGCCTGGTTTAGGTATCACTATTATTTATCTAATTAGAAACTGGTCCTTTTATTAGGCAAACTTGAACAAAACCAGAAGTTGACTGCCTTCAAAAATTTGATGGAACAACTGAACTGTTCTGTTTCTGCAAGTTACGATCCAAACAGATACTTCACTGAAAAAAATCATCAATACAATCAATTTGCTACAGATTTTCAGGAAATGTAACTGCAGAAAATCCTTCATTTGCTATACAAAATTTTAAAATGGAGTTCGTTCATCTACGAAATGAAGTTCTTATAAAATCAAGAGAATTTAAGGAAATATGTATTGGCAGAAATGTTTTCATCTTAACGTGATTTGGATCAACTTATTTATGTGAATCTGCATTTTTGCAATTAATAATAATCAAATAAAACAAGTAAGAAAATTATAGTCAGCCTAAACCGACTATACGATACCCTATATCATAGTTTAGAGACCCTAACTCCTCGGTCCAACTAATTCGATATAGAAAATAAGCATAAACCAATTTGAGTAGCATTGTTATCAATTTTTTTGGCTGCAGATATGAAAAAGTTCATATCGGATGTTATTTTTAAGGGGGGACTGGGTCGAAAAATGGACCGATGCTGACTGTATTTGGTAAAGCCACTTATATTTCTCAAAAACATATACAAATTTGAAAAAAATCTGTGCAATATTTTTGTTTTTTTGATAGATTTAGGTGAAGATCGGGAAGCAGCTCTATATGGGGCCTGTGACTAAGGATTGTCCTATAGGGATTTTATTTGGACTACTAATTAATGGATATAGTAAACACATACAAACCCAATTTGACTGAGATCTATATGATAATTTGGATCTTATGGCAATTTACGTCGATTTCATATGGGACATTTGTATGGGGCCTAGGTCTGAACATGGGCCGAATTTCACCAATTTCAAAAGCGTTCATTCTATGATCGACAAAAGCTTATATATCAAATTTCATCCAAATATATTCATATCTGCGACCTGTACTTTGATTACAAAATTTACATGGATACACAGGACGGACGGACGGACATCGCTAAATCGACTCAGAAAGGGATTCTGAGTCGATCGGTATAATGAAAGATGGATCTAGGTCAAGTATTTTTGGTAGTTACAAACAGCAGCACAAAGTCATTATACCCAAACCACATAGTGGTATAGGGTATAAATATCGCAACAACTTGATAGATTAACACTTGGATTCCGGTGTATGAAATTGCCTAATTACATATATTTCAAACTACAAAAAATAGGAGATGGAATACAGTGCAGAACGTCGAACATAGCTGGATTTTCAAAAAAATTTTTAATGTTTAATGTTAAGTATTATTAATTTTATTTTTTATACCCTATACCATATGTGTGCTGCTGTTTGTAACTACCAAAAATATTTGACCTAGACCCATCTTCTATTATACCGATCGAATCAGAATCACTAACTGATTCGATTTAACGATGTCCGTCCGTCCGTCCGTCTGTGTGTCCATGTTAACCTTGTAATCAAACTGCAGGTCGCAAATATGAATATATTTTAACGAAATTTGGTATATGAGCTTTTATCGGACACAGGATGAACGCTGTTGAAACTGGTGAGAATCGGTCGATGTTCAGACCTAGCCCCCATACAAACGACCCCTATGAAATCGACATAAATTGCCATAAGATTCAAATTGTCATATAGATCTTACTCAAATTGGGTTTGTATACGTTTTTTACATCCATTAATGAGTAGTCCAAAAATGATCCCTATGGGACAACTCTTAGTCATAGGCCCCATATAGAGCTGCTTCGCGATCTTCACTTAAATCTATCAAAAAACAAAAATATTGCACTGATTCTTCTCAAATTTTATTTGTATATATTTTTGCAAAATACAAGAGACTTTAACAATCATAGTCAGGATCATTTTTGGGCCTAGTCCCCATACAGATATAGCAGCCGATATGAACTTTTTCATATCTGCAGCCAAAAACAAAAAATTAATAAAAATCCCACTTAAATTTGGTTTATGCTTATTTTATATATCCAGTTAGTTGGGCCTGAATGATAGGGCCTCTAAACGCATAGGGTATAGGATATCATGTAGTCGGTCTAGACTGGCTATAATTTTTTTACTTGTTTTTTATATAAAATATCAAAACGAATTTAAAATGGCTTTGCTTATGTTATTATCACAATAACATATTAAATTTATTTAAAAATAGAAACATTGTATAGATCGTCTTCTAATTTGGTTAGTATATACTTTTTTTTTATAAATACTTGATTTTAGTAACTATGGCCATGATCAATCCATTTTTTGAATTGATCCCATTTTAATAAAGTGCTTCTCAAACTCGATTTATTTTTTAATTTTCTTTATATATCGACCTTTTTTTGTATTATTTAATGAATATTCAGAACTTTTATTTCTGACGGGCTTCCGAGGTGATTTCAAGATTTAAATAAAAGATTATTATTTAATTTTTTCTCCTACGTTTCGTTGTAATTTTCCAACTTCTTCAGGGATATTTTTTTTTATTAAATCTGGCAACGACAGAAACAAACGAATAAAACGACAACATTAAGTAACATAACACAATATTTAACATTAAGTATAAGTAAACTTATATGCAATCTTTCATTAAATATCACATATTATTTTTTACACAACATTAATTTCCACAACATGAATTAAAAAAAAATATAAATGTAAAAATAAAATTTTTAAATATCACAGAATAAATAATGCTTGGTATCACCGTTGAACTATTACTAAATTAAAGCTAAGATGTAATTTACATTTGTATTGTCTTTATCTTCTCTTCTGTTTATTGCAATATTTGTCTTTTGTTGTATTCGTAAACTTTCTATAGTGTATCGTTTGTTTTCTTTTCTCTCTTTGTTTAATATTTTGTCTACGTCTAGATCAGCATAGTGCCCACTATCAATGCAATGTTGTGATAATGATGTAGTGAGTTTACATTTTTTTATATCTGTTTGATGTTCTGCTATTCTCGTATTTAAGCTTCGTTTTGTGGTCCCTATATAAATTCTACCACACGTTTCATTTGTTTTTCCCTCACATTTGATTTCATATACTACGTTACTTTGTTCTTGTTTTGGTATCTTGGTTTTTGTTTGTGTGAAAAGTGAAGTAATTGTTTTGCTGGGTTTATGTGCTAATATTATTTGTTCATCTACTTTTTTAGTTGTTGGTTCTCTGTAGGTTTTGGTATATATGATACACTAAAGAATTTAGTGTTGCCAGATGTATTTTTTCCCCTTATTTTCCCTTGATTTCTTATTTTTTATTTTATGTATTAGATTAGTCATTATAGTTATAGAATAGCTGTTTTTCATTAATATAACTTTTATTTTAATAATATATTTCGAAATAAATCTTTCATCACTAAGTTTTAGAGCTGTTGTGATTAAGTTTGTTGCTGTGTTAATTTTCTGTTTTAGTGGTTGTGTGGAATGGTAATTTATTAATCGACCAGACACTATATTTTTACTATACCAATTGTAATAGCGCTTGCATCGATTTATGATTTTTCTTTCTAGTTTTAGAATTCAGTATTTTGATAACAGTTAAAAACGTTTGCCATAATATTTTTATTTTGTATAAAACGCCATCTATTAGGCACTGCCTAACTTTGTCTATGATTGGTGATATTGTAATGTATTCATATGCTACTTGTTTTTAGTAATTTACTAAGAATTGGAAATAAAGCGTTATTTCTACAAATTTGCTAAATCACGTTCGATAAATGCAGCTTTGAATTTGTTTTGCTCTGCCATTTGTTTTGCAGACAGCCAAAATCTTTCATCCTAAAATTATATTAAATCATAAAATTTGTGGTAGTGAATAAAATTAATAAATACATAGTCTATTAAAAAGCCATTTTTTATTCAAGATGAATTCAAAATAAAATATCTTTTCTTTTATATAAATTCTTAAATAGATAAACGTGAGTACAGGTTTTTTTTAATTAAATACTTTTTCCATTGAACCTATACAATAAGTGGTATTTTTTTTCTTTCTCCTGATTGTTTCTAACAGTATACAACTTTATTTTTCGTAAAATTTGCTGTTAGGGTGTACCTTTTTGCCAAGGTACATTTACACACTGGGATAAAGTTGTTAGACATAGTTGACCAACTAAATCTCCCTTTGCGGCAAAATTTCTTGGTAAATGGAAGTTTGGTAGATTGCAGGAAAAAAAATCCCTCAGCATTACTTATTGTGTTTTTCTGGAACCAATTCGGAACTTTTCTCCACAAGTGCCATCTCAATGGTAATGTAAGAAATTGAACAGATAATAATAAGAAAAAAACTATTAAATTTGTATAGGCACTTTGTATGTAATATACAAAAATCCAAAAATAAAACTCTACATCAACAACAATATTAGTTTGGAATCGAATTATAGAAAAAAATAACTGTTACGGTCATCTCTCAATTTTTTCTCGGAATTTACTAGCAGAGCAATTCATATGCAAATGCTGTGTGTCGATCAGCAACATCATGCCATTTACAATTTAGAAGCCGTCATTAACTCAACCTAGTTCTAAAAAAAAACTACAAAAGTATACATAAATATATCAATGAATTAACCAACGCAAAATTATAAATAATCCTCCCGTGCTTATTAAACCAAATGTGGAAACGTTCAAGTAAAAATTCGAGGTATTTCTATATAAAAAAATCTCCTAACAAAGAAAAGAATGTAATCGTTTTTAAATAATTTCGCTAAAAATTTTGATGAGTGTTTTGTTCATAAAAGAAAAGAAAAACCTGATTAAACCTAAATCAACATAAAATTTTAAAATTATATTTTTTTTTGCTATAACTTAAAATACTTTCCTTCTTAAATAATTCTAATGTGTAAAATCATGTTTAAGTGAAAATTTTTATTAACAACAACAACAAAGTACTTGCATCGAAAGATCTTTCGGCGAGGGAGCAGCGTTGAAATGCTTATGTATGTTGTCAGATTCTCATTATTTTTAATTAAAATTTTTTTTTTTTTTGTTAATTTGCAATTTCATTTTACCAAAAGGAATAAATCTTCAACCTAGCTTAATACAATTATGAATGTTTTCTTTAGGGTGACCAGATCAAATTTAATTTAAAAATCTGTTGAATTATATAAGATGATTATTAACTGTTCAAAATAATTTTCTTGTTCATATACGATAAAACAATAGAAATATTATACGAAATTACAATTATTTTTAAGCATTTATTTATTTTCTTCCATTATTGTTAGAAATTAAATAAGATCTAGTTACAGTTAAGAGGTTAGCTAAGAAGTTAGTTACGATTAATTTTTTTTCTATTTTCTTCTAGTAATTGGTTAAAATTTGATGAATAACCTAAATTAACAATTTTATACTTTCATTTAAGATAATTTGTAAGAATGTTCAATTTGAATTTTATTATTAAATGAATTTCTTTACTCTTAATGAAATCAATATGATTTCGTGCTGAATTTTTAAGCATTCTGTTTGATTTATAGGCTAGGGTAAGACAAGCGGTTGTAATTCTAAATATAGGGATCATAATAGTATAATTATTTCGGAATTTATTGCTATATTATGATCATAGAAGGGAGGGCTTTTTGGCGAATACCTCATCATCTCGTATCGTCATTCGAACTTTTGCATTTCTTCTCTTAGTATTGCTATTTTCTTTTTCCTATTTCTTTTCGATAATTAGTTTTCCTGCTTTTTTCCTATTTTTCTCTTTGATTTTAGACGCACGCTTTCAAATAATTTTATAATTAGCATTGTGGTATTGAGTGTATTGAAGCCATGAACCCCCCCCCCCCCCATTTCGGCGAGCAATAAGGCTAGTGGTACAGCGTGCACCTGCTTCAAGTTATACTTATCAACATCTACTATTTCAATATTTTTAAAAAACTATCGTTACATGCTACACAATCGGTTATTATTTTCCCATTTTCCATTGATATTTTCATATCAAGATATGGAATAGAGTAATTGTTTTCTTTTTCAATTCTAAATTATAGTTTTTTGTGATAATTGTTGAATGTTTTTAAAATTTTGTCCTTATCTTGTCTTTTGATTATGGCAAATAAATCGTCTACGTATTTTGTGATAAGTTTTATATGTATGTTTTCTTTACATAAATCCTAAGTTGTTTTTCTCACATTGTGTCCAAGACAATGTCTGCGATGGTTGGAGTTAGGGGGTTGCCCATTAACATGCCGTATGTCTGGTTGTATAGTGTGCCAAAAATTGTGTCTTGGGAATTTTTGTGTTATTTTTTATGGTATTCCACTGCGTCATTATATTGTTTATCGCATGGTGTATAGATTTATTAGTAAATATCGGCACCACGTCAAACGAAACTAAAATCTCGTCTTCGTCTAATTCTATCTCGTTCAGTTTGTTTTTGAGTTGCATTGAATTGTTAATATTATATTTATATAATATAATGTTCTTCAAAATTCTTCCAATATGCTTTGAAAGATTGTAACATGGAACATCTGCAGAAGAAGAAATTGGTCGTAGAGGCATATCCGGTTTATGAATTTTCGGAAGTCCATATAGTCTTGGGGCTACGGCTGCATTTGATGTTGGTTTTACTTTCCCCATTTCGATATATATTCCATTTTATATAATTCCATTACTATTTTGTTATTTTTCTTCTGTAATTTCTGCGTGGGGTCAGATCTAATTGTTTTTTAAGTAATTTTATCTTCTAATAATTTCTCCATTGCTTTGTTTTAATCCGTTTTATATATAATTATCGTTTCGTTACCTTTATCTGTCTTAGCGATAACTATTTCTTCTATATATTTCTTTAAAAATTGCATTGTATCTTCGAATAGTTATGTTAAGTATAAATTTCTCTTTTTGGTTGTTCTTCGATGTCCTCTTGTATGTGAGTATTTTGTTTGTTATTTTTGATCTTGCTATTTCTTTTTCTCTGTCATCTGTCAGGCTTTGCACCCACTGTTCTAAATCAGCTTTTAGATTAATTGTTGAAAAATTGTTATTGTTCACTGGTATTGCAAATCTAGACCCAAGAGAGAGAAGCCACTTGCTTTCTTCAGTAAATTCAATATTTGTTTTGTTCACCATCCATGAAGGTTTATATTGTAGATTGAAGTTTTCTAATTGTTTTCTTTTCAAATTTTGTAGCTTAGGCGAATGTCTCCTTTTTCTGATGATATAATGCTCATATATCTAGTTGTTTGTCTTTTCACAAAATTCTGATAATCAAGTTTATTCAATGATTCAGAAAGAGTGTGACGAATGTCGTTAATTTCCTTCCGTACAATCCCTAGGATACAGTTTATTTCTTTAACCTCCTAATTTAGTATTTTTACGTGCATTTTTTGTTCAACCTTACTGAAATCCTGTGTTACTTTCGTCGTTATGAATAATTTCCTAATGCTTCTTGTTGTGTTTAATAAATGTGTGGGTACTAGTCCATTTTTCCTGCAGGTTAGTAGATATTTAAGTCTTTCGGTTTGTTTAGACAACCTGATGATTTCCCTGCAATATTTCTTTAGTAATAAGCAGGTATTGTTATCGTATTTAAGCTTAATGTAATTGAAGAAGTTCCTCATATTGCTGTTTTTATTTTCTATGCTACTTTATGGTATAATGATACTTTGTGCTGATGTTTGTAACTTTTATTATACCGATCGACTCAGAATAACTTGCTGAGTCGACTCAGTGATGTTCGTCTGTGTGTCCATGTAAACCTTGTAATTAAACTACAGCTCGTAAATATGAATATATTTTGATGAAATTTAGTATATCAACTTCTATCTACCATAGGACGAATGCTATTGGAACTGCTGAAAATCTGTGCATGCTCAGACCTAGTCACCATACAAATGACCCTTATAAGACCGACTTAAATTTCCATAACATCCAAATGTAGATCTTGTTCAAATTCGGTTTTTGTGTGTTTATTACATCCATTAATCAGTGGTCCAAAAATAAACATTGTAGGACATTTCTTAGTCATAGCCCCCAATTTAAAGCTCCTTATTTTCACTTAAAACTATCAAAAAGCAAAAATATTTCACAGATTTTTCTCAAATTTCGTGTGTTTATGTTTTTTTTCAAAAGGAAATGACCTTACCAAAAAATTATCAAAATAACATTCAGGTTTCGCTTTTGCTTATTTTTTACACCCAATTAGTTGGACCTAAGACCAATTCTGTAAACGCATGGTATAGGATATCGCATAGCTGTTCTAGACCGACAACAATTTTCCTAATTGCTTTGATTAAGCAACTGTTTCAAATAATTCGAAACATTTGTGTTAACCCATTATCGGCCGCTACCAGAAATCGCAGGAATTTTTTGAATTCCTTTTAAATACTTACTTTTAGGAGCTCATTTTAGAAAAATTGAAAAAAAAATTATTTTTTTTATTGTTGTTCTCTAGATATGAAGTGGTCGGAAAATCGACCATTGGCCAGAAGTCAACATCTACATATATAAATAAAGAAATGCGTTTTTTTACGAATATTTAGCTTTAGTTCAATTTATTCGTTTTTAGTTGTATCAAAAATGTTATTTATTGATAAAGATATGAATAATTAACGCAAAAAAGGTTAGACAGTTTGGTGGTATTCATCAAAACATTTGGTGTGCAAGTAAACATTACATTTTTTGCATGTAAAAATTGTATGTTTTTTGCATACTTTGCAGCGACAATATTTGTTTTGAGGGCTTTTTACCACAATATGGTTTTTTTCGTCGATCCGTGGGAAACCAGGAGGGCATTCTTTTTTTATCAACATCAGCAGCTTTATCTTCCATATCTTCGTTCATCATATTGGAAGTCAGTAGCTTGGTAGTAACAGCAGAACGAAACTCTAATTGAGTAAGTGGCTTTGTGTTTTCATGGTTTGCCAACATGCAATGCATCTTCCAAGCATTGACCATTGCATTGCCGAGAGCGTTGGTTCGTAGTGGCCACCACCACTTCTTTCCTCGTATGCATTTTCGATAGTTGGCCACTGCGTTGTCGTGAAGGTCAACGCCTCCCATACCTTGGTTATATTCACGAATCACTTTAGGTTGGGGAATCGCAACTGTTTTCCTTTGCGTACGACAATATTTTCGAGCATTGAACAATGGCTCGACTGTAGAATTATTAGTAATGACATTCACAAATGCATTGTCATTCCAACGGATGACCAATATTTCTTGCTTAGCATCGAATAATTGGTCAAATTCGCCACGTTTAGCCTTTTTTAAATTTGCTAATGGAATTTTCGCCATTCTGTTTTCACGTATTGTGCCAGTTGCAAAGAAACGGCGTTCATTCAGTAGACACATAAGATGATAGGAGGAAAAAAATTGTCAAAGAAAATAATATGACAATCGGGATCAGATACATTTTCAAGCAAATTCAAAACCGTTTGAGCGCCAAGACCTATATTTTTATCATGGGGAGTAGCCGAGCCACCGTATGGTATGGAAAAGAATAGATATCATTGCTCTGAACACAAGCACCATGATTTGAATCCGAACCGAATCGGTTTTCCGCGAATAAACATCTTGCACGAGTGTCTTCCAAAATAGGGTATCATCTGTTCATCTATAGATAAGATGTGGCTGAAAACTCCGAACTGCATAAATTTTTCATTGAAAGCATCAATAATCGGTCGGACTTTCGCAAAGCGATCTGCTACGTTCAGATTGTTGTTATCCGAGAGGTGGAGAAATCTTTTTATGACTTTGAATCGATGTCGGCTCATCGTTTGCTTCACCATAGGTACTCCCATGTCCTGCTGAACAGACCAATAATTATCGATATGTGGCAGCGTGTGATACCCTGATAGGTACAATATACCAATGAAGCGCCGCATTTTATTTGGTGTCACATCAATGGTTGCATTATTTAGAGTGGCATATAAATTCGTGAAGTGAGTAATATCCTCGATCAATGCTCCATCAAAATACAATGTCACAAAGTCAAAAACTAAAAATTAAGATTCTAAAACGACTAAGGCCCGGTTGTTCAATAGTCAAACAACTCATGAATAAGCTATCTATCGAATAAATTTTTTAAATTCTGTCAAATTCAATACAAATTTATTCGCTAGAAATCTGAGGTTTGTTTGTCTATTGAACAACCGGGCCTAAATGATATTAAAAAAAATTGTTCACTTACCAATTTTTGCGCAAATTTCTTCCTTTTTCAAACCTTCCACGTTGATTGGTGCTCTGGTGTAAGTAAAATCCCCAGGTTTCTGCCAATCAGGAACTTCAAAATCTGCCTTTCCTTTGAATAAGGATGGATTAACAGCTTTTTTTATGTCTTCCACGTCTTTTTGCGGCTTTCGATGTTGATGGTTGTGGCTCTTCAGTATCATTAGGTATTAAGTCATTGTCTCGAACGTACTGTAACTCCACTTCCCCGGTAATTTCAATCGCACGTCGATATCTTCTTCATCAGTCACATAGTCTACTTTAGGTGGAATATACACGACATCAACATCTTTTGAACTCATAATGGCTTGATCTTCCTCGTCATCCAAACACGGCTCGTTTAAAGCAGCCATGATTTCTACCATGGTTAACACTTTTCGAAAAGACATTTTCTTTATACAAAACCACACCAAAATGCAATTATCTCACTTTTATTTGCCACACACACGTCTGCTCTGCAGAAAAGAATAACAATTATGACAAAGCAACAGCGAAAATAAAAAAGAGTCGCAGAATTTTTCACAGCCTACTAGCAAAATGTCAATTTCAATTAAATATCTACTTGACGACTTCTGGCCAGTGTTCGATTTTTCGACCACCAAAAATAACGCTCTTCTGGGAAGTAGAGAACTTTCAATATTGTTGCGGATATCAATTGATTATTGTTACTTGGTCTTTCCGCTTCCTCAACATGCAAAAATAAAATAAGTAATTTTAGTTTTAAGACTTTTTACTTAATTTTGAAAATTGGTCCAAAAAAAGTCCTTTCTTCTTCCTTTCACGAAAATCTGCAAATTTTTATTTTTTTTACGAAAAGCTAAAATCAATGCGTTAACAAAAGATCAAAATTGTCTTATCCATCAACGGTTTAAACAAAACATATCTAACGTTTGAGTTACATCGCTTCAAAGTTGCTGATCGAAGAATCGACCAGCGGCCGAAAATGGGTTAATGCGACTTTAGTTTTTCTAATTGGTCATTTTCTATTGCATAGTACGAGAAATTTTACCGTAGCTTATTTTAATCCTGTATAGATAATTTTTCAAAGTGGGACAAACCGACTGTTATTTTCTTGGGTTAATTTTATTTTAATTTTGCTAATTTAAGTGTTGTGTTTGGATAGTCTCTCTTAAATTTTATGAGAAATTTTTCCAATGAAAATTTTAACCCCGTATATACGAGTACCATATTCATTGGCAATTTTACTCCTCTTTAGAAATACCAAAAATTCAATCAAAACAGGAGTTTTAAGGATGAATAATGTTTCATCAGAATGTTGAGTTTTAAATTGTTATTATGGCTCTCTTAAGATGATTAATATAATATATTTAACGATTTTATAAAATAAGAATATGTCGTATTCAATTTAACTTGTATATTCCAATATATTTGGAATACATATGAGCCTTCATTCTTGCTAAAAAATTCAATTAAATTTTTTACAGTCATCTGACATTACACATATTACATATGTACATTTAAGTTGCTTAGCTCATCTTTATTGCCGACATCATCATCATGTTCATGCACAACATGTTTGCCTGTCAGTTAACATACGAGTATGTTTGCCAGTAGGTTTGGATTTGGTTGCGGGTTTAAGTGCAAGTAAAATAGTCAAGAGACTAAAAATGCAAATTTTAAGTAAACATGCGAACCAATGATGATGTTGTCGTCATCGTCAATGTGTTTGATGTGATATGGCCCATCCTTAATAAAATGCATATGTACGAGTATAGAGAACTTAGCAACAAAAAAAAAAAAAAACGAAATGTTTGCTTTTGGATATAGTAGATGATTATATTACTCAATTCCGTTGGGATCCAAAAATATACAATAGCATAGTTTAAAGTATTAAATCTAGCTGATGCACTATGAAAATTGCCAGTTATATATAAAGTAATTAGATGTGTTATGGACAGTACTTTAGTACATTTTTTTTTGGCATTTGGTACATTTTAAAATTTATAAGAAGAAGAAGAACATAGTTTCTGTATCGTCGGCTTGCACAATTTAGTTAAAACATTTTTTTTTAGCAGCTGCTTTATAGACTGGATATCTTTGAAGTAATAGCAACCATTATTTCTAGTTTATCTAAAGGATTATTCTTCGCAAATCTTTAACATTACGCCAGGCAGACTTTCCGCAACTCAAATTAAAATTCCTTATATGTTTCAACTCGTTTGAAATCTTTACCTCAATTAACTTTTTGTCTAATCACACGTGGCTGGCATCACATAATGTCTAGCAACAAACACGTAACCCCCCCATTATCATGATTTAACTCAATGTGTTATGGATACAGAAGGTAACATTATTTTTTATGATATTATTATAAAAACCTATTTTGTATTCAGAAAATCCTATTTCATGCCACCTCATTATCATCTCTGATGTAGATGTTGTCTGCAAGATAGTTTAGTATATCAAATAACATTGTATTGTTGTAAACATACATTGTTAGTAACATTATATATTGTTATGCCATAATCATAATACTCGTAAAAGTTAAATTAATAAAGTTCAGCTATGGAAAATTACTAAAATCTCTGTATATAAATCTTTTAATATTATTCAATTTAATACAATAAAAACTGTCGTCAAAAGAAATCGTAAAATAGTAAAAAAAAATCTTTTATGAAATTCTTAAGTGTTGTTTTGTCGTTTATGGTGAGGCCAATAAGGCCTACATAAAGCCCTAAAGATTTTTATTGCAATTCAACAGTTTACAATTGTCTCTTTGTATCTTTGAATTTTTTGTCTAACTTGTAGGCAGTTTTCTTAAATGGCTACAAAGAAAGTGGTATATTATGAGTTGTTTGAGAAACTCTTGCCAAGATTTTTTACAAACTAAAAAAAAAAAAAAATGGTGGATGGCGTATATTTATATTTGGTTTGTCATTCTGAATGTAAGGCACTGCAGTCTAAACTAGTTTTTTTTTACAACGTTAACAAGCGATGGTATGGTTTCTTGTGGGATTTTATGAGATTCTGAATGCCGAATATTTGTTATAAAAAAACAATAAATAACATATTTTTTGCTTAATAATATTTATTTGTTTAAACGCCTCAATTCCTACCCAGCTGAATTTTTAGCTCTAAAAAAGAAATAGCCAATCTCTTACAATGGGTTTCACCATTTTTAGGAAGTAAAATCATCATAGGGTTCCTAAAAGAAACAAAGAATTAGAAACCGTATATTTACTTATAATTATGTCTTTTTTATTAAGATTTAATATCTCCCACATGAACTGGGGAAATTGATAACAGAATACATTCACTGAAATTTTTAATGGAGCATTAAAAGGCCAGATAAAATGGATATAAAATTTCCTATGAAAGAATGATTCGCGAAAATTCATTGACTATATAGCAACATAAGATTAAGTTCATATAACCTTTAACCCTTAAATGCGCAATGCCTTTTTGTACATACCACCAAAAAAAACTCAATAAGTTTAATGTTTCTTTCTTAAAAAAGTACTTTATTTTTTGAGAATTTTTAGCAAAAAAATCTTACCATCACATTATATATATTCATCATACTTAATATAGCGATGACTGTCTGTCCAGATATTCGTTAGGGAAAATCACGAAATTTAAATTGTAAAAAAAAAACTGTTGGAAAAATATTGATTTCATTGTGCTTGTTTTAATTAAAATTTTTTGTAATTCTATATCTTTATTTTGATTAGTTGTTAAAATTTTTGTTGTGTTGGTTGTCGTATTTTACTGACGTAGTTGAAAAAGTACTCTCTTTTATAGAGGGCAATTTTCTTTATGATTACCTTTTCTTAAGAAATTACGTTTTCTTAAAAAAATACCTTTTCTTAAATAAGTATATTTCCTTAAAAAGTATAAGTGACCTTCTGTGTTGCACTTTCGTAGTGTGCGAGTTCCTATTTCATTGTCGAATGTTTATTTTAATTTGTTTTTTTTTTTCATTTATTTCAATGTTTGTTTTATCATTTAGTGCTAGAGCTCCGAGTTTGTTTTAATTATTGTGAAAATGCCTCGCGATTGCCATGAATTTGATCAACTGGGTTTTTACTGTTTCATATAATTGCTTTTTACATTACTCTCCGATATTTTTGAGACTTGCGAACCGTTTCATATGAAAATTGAAGGTTTTTTAGATACAGGTCCAAGATAAGTGAAGTCATGAAATTGGACACCTAGTGGATTTTCTTGGAAAAAATTAAATTTTTTAGAATTCTTAAAAAAGTACATTTTCTTAGAATAATACATTTTCTTAAGATAGTACATTTTCTCATACATAATCTATTCTTAAAAACGTACCTTTTCTTAAGGTCTACATTTTCCCAAAAATTATTTTAAAAAAATACTTTTTCTTAAAAAACCACTTTTTGTTAATAAAGTATATTTTCCGAAAAAGTACATTTTCTTAAAAAATTTACCTTATCTTAAAAATGCGCCTCTTCTTAAAATAGTATATTTTCTTACAAAAGTAAATCTTCTTTAAAAATATATTTTCCTAAAAAGTAAATTTTCTTAAAAAGTACATGTTCTTAAAGTACTACATTTTCTTATTTAAGTACCTTTTTTTAAAAAAGTACCTTTTCTTAAAAAAAAATATTTTCTTAAAAGTACATTTTTTAAAAAAAGTACCTTTTCTTTAAAAGTACACTTTCTCAAAAAAATACATTTTCTTAAAAAAGTACTTGTTCTTAAAAAATATATTTTCCTAAAGAGTACATTTTCTTCAAAAAGTACGTTTTCTTAAAATATTTTTCTTAATAAAGTACATTTTTTTATTAAAGTACCTTTTCTTAAAAAACTACCTTTTCCTAAAAATACAAATTCTTAAAAACATATTTTCTCATTTTGCCAAAAAGTAAATTTTCTTAAAGAAGTATATTTCATTAAAAAAGCATCTTTTGTAAGAAAAGATTTTTTGTTATTAAAGTACGTTTTCTCAAGAAAATAGCTTTTCTTAAAAAAAACCTTAAAAAAAATTTAATTTTCTTAAAAATACATTTTCTTAAAAAGTACCTTTTCTTAAAAAATTACTTTTTCTTAAAAAGTGCCTTTATTAAAAAAGTACGTTTCTCACAAAAGTACTTTTTCTTAAAAAAGTACATTTTCTTAAAAAAAGCATTTTGTTTTTTTATTAAAAAATTTAACTAAAAGAAAGTATGAAAATGCCTATAACATGGCTTAGAGACCATATCTCTTCTGTCCAACTAAGTGGATATTGAATGTAAGCATAAACCAAATTTGAGTGGCATTTTTTTTTGGCTGCAGATATGAAAAAGTTCATGTCGGAAGCTATATTTCTATGGGGACTAGGTCGAAAAATGGACCGATCCTGGTAAAATCACTTATATTTTGAGCAATATTTTTGTTGTTTGATATATTTAAGTGAAAATCGGGAAGCAGCTCTATGGAGCCTATGACTATGAATTTCCAAATGGTGTATATTTTTAGACAACTGATAAATGGATGTGTTAAACACACAGAAACCCAATTGGACAGAGATATATATGATAATTTGGATGTCATGGCAATTTAAGTCGATTTCATACGGGCCATTTGTATGGGGACTAGGTCTGAACATGGACGGAATTTCACAAATTTCGACACTGTTCATTCCATGGTCGATAAAAGTATATGTGCCAAATTTTATCAATATACGAGTATAGTCGTATTTGCGACTTGTAGTTTGATTACAATGTTTACATGGAGACGGACGGACAGAAGGACAGACTAATGGACGGACATCGCTAAATCGACTCTGAGTCGATCGGTATAATAAAACATGGGTCTAGGTCAAATATTTTTAGTAGTTACACCAGCAGCACAAAGTCATTATACCCAAACCACATAGTGGTATAAGGTAAAACAAATAGTATGGTGACCGATATTCTGTAGCACTTTAAAAACATATATTAATAATTGCATTTTGTACATTCCATGTATAGGTAAACAATTTCTGGCGACATTCCTATATAGAGACATAGTTGGATACAGTTGGGAAAGATTAACAATTTGTAATGGTTTATTGTGCAATATTTGTGGGATTTCAAATCATTATTGTTATTAAATCCAAATGTCAAAGTCTAATTATTCAAATAGCTGTGAATCAGTGACTGAAAAATAATATATTTAGTTTTTCATCAAGTTTGTGCTTTAATTTAAACTAGTATAGCCCAGCACTCGAAATTCGAGTGCAAATTCTAGCAAATATTATTTTTACATAAAATTTTTGTCTCTCAATTTTTTTTTAATCTATATATTTAAAAAAATTATGAATATTTAAATGAGCCTAAAGGTATGTTAATCAATTTTCAATTCACAATTCAACGCAGAGCATCATATATACAATTTAAATTATTCGCATTGACAGGGTGTAACGAATTATTAGAAATATTTTATTTTCTTTAATTTAATATACATATTTCTAAGACAGATTAAGCATACATTTTATCATTCTCAGCTTCTCCTTCATATATAACTATGCCAGTTTTTACACTCCTCCGTGCTTTAAAAAGGGAACTAAAATTTTTTTTTCACGTATTAATATATAGATAAAACTCCCAGAGCCGATGTTATCTTGGCCTGCAGATATTGTGTATGGTGATACCAGGACAAATTGTTTTGTATAAATATTCCGAGATATTTAACGGCTTGTATTTCCTCTGCCCTCTTTTGTTTTCTATTTACATAAATGATCTACCACGCGTAATTAATTCATTCCAAATGCACACGCTGACGACGTTCAGTTATAAACATCATGTAACGTACGAGATGTGGAAAATTGTGTACAGAACCTGAATACTGAACTGAACCACGTATTTGAATGGGCTAGGTTGAATTGTCTTACCTTAAATCCGAAAAAATCTCAGTGCCTTGTTATTTTTAAAAAGATATATGATACCTCTTGTCTTCCGAAAGTAAGTATTAATGGAGTGGATATCGCCTACGTTACGAATGCTAAAAACCTTGGAATGATTTTTAATAATACCCTAACGTGGAATGATCAAATTAACAAAGCTTCTGGAAAAGTTTATAGTATTCTCCGTAGTCTTTGGTCTTCTCAGTACTTCACACCGCAGAAAATTAGATTTGTTCTTGCAAAATCGTTTATCTTACCTACGCTTTTATATGGTTGTGAATTGTTGTCAGGTTGTGATAGTGCTGACATGGGTAAACTTACACGCGTCTTTAAAAGTGTAGTTAGATATGTTTATGGTTTACGCAAATATGATAGTATCTCCGCTTTTCTAAATAAAATTTATGGCATTCATTTGAAGACTATCTTAAATTTAGAAATTTACTTATGGTTCATAAAATTATTTTTACCAAGGAACCCGTTTACCTTTTCGAGCGATTACTATTTACAAGATCTAACCGTAATAACTGTCTTGTACCAATATTGTACAATAGACTAATATCCGAAAGACACTTTTTTGTAAATGGCATACGTCTTTGGAACTCGTTACATACTTTAAATAATCAACTTCACAAAATATCAAATACAACATCATTTAAGAAAGAACTTTTTAAACTTTTTCTCAATTGATGTTTAAAATACTTCATTTTAATTTCTTTAGTTAATTTAATTTTAATTTCCATATAATTTTTGTCTGCTGTGCAGGATATTTTTACACTTTATTTTTACATTTTTATTTTATTTTTTATATATTTTATATATTTTATTTTATATTATTCTTCTAATTTTAATTATAAATTAAACTTACAAACATTCTTCTTACTGAAAATTAATTTGTTATGACTAATGTTGTTTTATAAGATTTTAAATCTTGTTACATTAGGATTTTCATTAATAAAAATTAATAATAATAATAATAAAAACTCTGAAATTAGACCACCATCTCGTTCTGCAATTGTTTTAAAACCAGATCTTCTTTATACGGGTAGAAAATACAAATTCAAATCATCAGCGTGCATTAACGTCTTCCCATCAAGACCTAGATTGGTAATATCATTTAAATATATAGTGAACAATAAAGGACCCAAACCACTGGCCTCTGGAACACCATGTTCGACAATATTCATTGAGCTCGTAAACGTATTAATTTGAACATATAGCTTTATTTCTTGTGCCATAAAGTTTTAACTTTTGCACTAAAATCTCCTGATAGACACGATCAAAAGCCTTCAAAAGATAGAGAAATGGCTCCCCAACATTAGTAAAACCTCTATCCAAACAGTCACGTATGTAATCAGTTACTTTGATCACAGTGCCACAACTCTTCCTAAAACCATAATGATTAGGGAATATAAGAGATTCTCTTTCCAAAAATGCTAAAAGTTCTGAGTGTAAAATTTTTTAAAAAACATTATCAATTACCGATAAAACAACAACCGGTCTAAACTTTTCCACATAACATGCATTAATTACCTTTGTAATTGGAATGGTTTTATGAATTTTAAGTAAATCTGAAAAAATTGAGGTTTTAATTGAAGAGTTTAAAATATTCGTAAGAACAGGAGCTACTATATCTTTACATCCATACAAACATTTCGATGTTACGTTGTCACTTCCTGGACTCTTTGTAATTTTCAAATGTGATATTAAATCATTAATTTCATCTGTGCTGGCTTAAAGAGTTACAACTATCTTCAGCGTTTGATTCAATTGAATTAATTTGAATTAAATTCCTTACAAAAGTATCTTATCCTAAACAAATAACTGGTCTTATAAATGTAGGGTTTATTGCAAAACTTCTTTTGTTAAATAGTATATTTTCTTAAAAAAGTATGTTTTCTTAAAAAAGTACATTTTCTTAAAAAAGTACCTTTCGTAAACAGCAACCTTTCTTAAAAAAGTACCCACTCTTAGGAAAATATATCTTCTTAAAATAGTTAATTTACTTAAAAAAAAGTGCCTCTTCTTAAAGAGGAAACTTTTGTTACCTAAACATTTAAATCATAATCGGTATTCTTGGTATAAAGTGAAATAAAATTTGGAGTTTCTAATCTTAACAAAGCAGCAGCATCCAGAGTGCGCCATTTGTTTTTATCGCTATGGTAACCTTTAACAACTTACCTCACCTTGCAATTCGTGGACAGAGTTGTGACCAAGAAGCACCGTCTGACAACACAATTCGTTATTTAGTGTCGAATCTTGTTGAGCATGGGACAGTGGGAGATCGTCCACATACCGTTTATCAATGCCCAGGACGTTCCAATGAAATAGTTGAAGCAATAAGCGATACTGTTACTGAGTACGCAAATGAGTCTTATCATCCTCACTCTCAGCATTTTGAGGCCCATTTTTTTTTTTTTTTTGTAAAAAGTGCAGTTGACTCAAAGAATTTTGTTGACAGACCGACCAAACAGCCACTCGCATGGTTAACACTGAACCTGACTTTCGGAAGCAAAGTTTGATGACCAGCGAGGCCCCATTTACACTCTGTGGAGGCGTTAACAAAAACAAAGGGACAGTCAATACTAGACTTAGCAAATAATATTGCATGACCAAAAAGTGATCGTTTGGAGCAACATTTGCAACGAAAATAACATTAGACCATTTTTTTCAGAGAAGGCTAAACTATCGATCGGTATTGATATCGGTGGATGTTGGCTCATTATGTCTGGCTAAAAATGTGTGAAAGAGGTATGAACGGTTACTGGACGTGTAGTGTTATAAAAAGGCGACATTGACTGGCCACCGAGTTCTATAGAACTGACCCCTCATAGATATTTCTTTTATTAAAAAACATTATTTCTGCATTACTTTTTTTGATCAATTTCATACAGTATTATCTAAACTTGAAATGTTTTCTCTTGAACCAGAGGGCTTGTTGTATGAAATTGATTATTGCAATTTTTACAGTCCGAAAAATAGTTTAAATTTTCGGTCCATTATATTATTATTATAAAATTATTCCGTTTGTGTTACTATGGTATAATCACAACCGCGATATTTCTAATTTTTCAAATGTTGATGCTTTTGCATGATTGAATCCACAATAGTCATGATGATCATGAGCGGTCAATTTTTTGACCTAGTTATCACATAGAAATAGCATCCGATATAAACTTTTTCAAATTTGGTTTATACTTTTCTATGTCTCTATATTACCTAAGCAAAGGTTACCGAAGACCCTTTCCTGAAACACTTGGTATAGGGTATCGTAAAGTCGGTCTAGGCCATTGAAATGATATGAATTTTTAAATATAATATCATATATTAAATAAATATTCATTAATTTCAAACGGAAACTAAAAAAGTTAGTTTATTTAGTTTTCATTACATTAACAATTAAACAAAACAAACAATATAATGGATATTTTATTTAATAAAAGAATTTAATTTTAATGAAACAAATATAAATAATAAATTTGCTAAATTGGTTGGTAAAAGCAAAAAACCAAAAATAATTTAACAGCACAAAAAAAAACACACAAAAATACACAATGGCTAAAATATTGTAAAACAAAGCTATGTGATCTATTCGATTTGTAAAATTAAACCGTGGAGGTAGAATATTAATTTCCCAATTAGTATGAGTAACAAAGATTTAAGGATAAGCTTAAGGTATTTAGGGATAGAATTTAGTTTTGTAAAAAGATATATATTTCATACTGTAAATGCACTATGTGTTTTTTTTTTTTATTACTTAGCTTATAATTAATATTTATTTGTCAGGAAGCTTAGAAACAGCAATAAAACATTTTAAATAGTCAAAATTATTCACATTATAAATTAAAAATAATTTATTAATATTTTTTGAGGTTGAAATTCAGTTTGGCTTATTTTTCATTTTAATTAGTTTATATAACAGCATTTATTATTATAGTTTTAAATCTGTAATTGTTGTTTAAAAGTTCAACAACCAAATTTCAATCATTTTTGTCACTTATGAGAAAACTTAAACAGATTTACCTAAAGTAGCGTTGAGAAAGACATCGATAATGTAATTAAGGAAATATTGTAAATACTGCTTTTATAAGTTTTTCTCTTCATATTTTTTTTTATATTTTTATTGTTTTAAACAAAATTCATCTCTTCATAAACTGACATGAAAAGAATTTGTTACACTACTTTGATAACAATTCATTAGTTTTTGTGGTAAATCGCTCTTTCAAACAACATCTGCTGTTATAGAGAACATAGTAAATAAATATCGGACAAATTGTAAAATAAGTCAATTTTAATTGCATACTTTTTCCCGTCTTTGTATAACAAATACTAGCATACATTAATTGGAAAGTAACTTGGCATCAGGGTCAAAAGAAATAGAAAAATATGAGTGTCATTTGTTAAAAACAGAAGCAAACAGCCACTAGAAGTAATAAATTGCACCTGGGAAAGAAAATAGATGATAGAAACAATGAAAATAGAAGATAAAATAAATCGAAAAAATTGTTGAGAGAAAACAAAACAACATCTGATATTAACTTTTGTATAGAATAAGAAACTGTTAAGCCTTTACTTAACCCTTCAGTGGTCATTTAGTATAGATTGTAGCAAAAAATTTTACAAAAATACATAAAAATTATATATAAATACTTTTATGTCAGTAGGAGGTAATCTCCGTAACTACTCATCTGATCTTCCAGAGTTTTCACATAGTCTTAATGCGGATATGAGAAGTGCTACAGGCTAAAATTTTTTAAAATATTTTTAGTGGGCGTGGCAACTTCCATATAAAGTAAATTTTTAATATCATATATATGATAGAGAGAGCTTTCCAAATTTGTGTGACGTCACCTATTGTCAATGTGGGCATGGTATCTCCCATACAAATAATTAATCAATATAATATATTTCGAGTACTATGACAGAGATAGCTTTGCAAATTTGTAGTTAGCCAAAAATGGGCGGGATCGAACAAAGGGGCGTGGTGCTCCCCATACCCAGTAATATTAAATGTCATATAACTGGAGTACTGTAATAGTGAGAGGCTTGGGATTTTGCGTGAGCCCTTTCCTTACGAAGGTAAGGGGGGCTGTAGGAGTAGCGAAGCGCACCGGGTTACATCTAATTTAACTATAAAGGACAATATATCCAAGATGCACGTATAAGTAGTACCGATTAGTTTGTACCAAATGACTTTAGTTTAAACTATAAATCGTTGTCAATGGTAGCGGTTTTAAGCATAGACAAGCAAGGAATTTGCCTGTGGACCATAACAGGAAATACTGCATATATTACTGCATATTACTACATATGTTATAAACGATGTGGAGTTTTGTTTTTTTAATGTAAAATATCAAAAATGTATCACTTGAATGCTAACGGCATGTCAAACTTTTCTAAATTAAAACAATTTGAGATACTAATTGAACGACAAAATATTAAAATAGCGTCTTTGAACGAAAATTTTTTTTCAGGAAATCAAAGCCCTATTTAAAAAATTATTATTTATATAGAAGTGACAGAACAGATGCAAGAGGAGGAGGCATAGCTCTATTAATTCATAAATCTGTCGCACATAAAAACCTCTTTATATCAAACACCTCATCAATCGAAAACATCTCAATTGAAGTTATTATAAATAATAGACCTACTGTTGTATCTTCGTTATATTCACCAAGATATACCCATAACTTCTGTGCTGATATCTTGAACCTAACACCTTTTTGGTGACCTAAATGCCATACGTTGTTCTTGGATTTGCCGTTCCAATAATACTGCGGGAATCGCACTCAAAAATCTACAGCAATCTAACAATTTTTTCATTCACTATCCTAATAATCCAACCCCAATCCCCCATCAATACAATCGCGGAGCATCCACATTCGATATTATTTTAAGCAATTCTGCTTTATATGTAGTAAAAACAATGGATTAAGGAATACTATCAGACCATCGCCCCATTATATGTACACTTAAAAGATAAATGGCCTTGCAGGTTGACCTCAAATATTATGATTATAGTGCAACCAACTGGAACATTTATATGAATTTTTTGGACAATAAAATCACGTTAAATTCGGATATATACAATACAAAGATAGTAATTGATCAGGAAATCCAAAAATATCTAAACGTATTTTTCGAAACAAGGGATGTGTCTACGCCTAAAATAACTCAACAAAATAATTACACATTACCAGAAAGCACGGTTAAATTTATAAAACTAAGAAGAAGCTTTAAAAGAAAAAGCCAACGATCTTCATATATAGCCGAGCAAACTTTTTATAATCAATGTACTAAGTGTCTAAGTAACATGATTGATAAAAGTATTAATTCGGAACGCAATAAGAAATGGTGTCAATTATTATCCAATTTAAAACCAGGTGATAAATCATTTTGGAAAATAAGCAGGAACTTGCGGAGAAAAGGAATTAATAAAGTCGCTCACTTTAAAGTTGGAAATACAAAAATAACATCTGATTATGACAAGGCTGAAATCCTGGCAAATAACCTCACTTCGAGCTACATCCACTCAGCGGATTTATTCATAAATACAAAAGTAAATAATTTTAAGAAGGAAAATCCTAGTTCTGAATCAGCAATTGTCTCATCAATAAAACCCTCAAAATCTCCTGGTTTTGACAATGTTCCCAATATGCTCTTAAAGAAGCTACCATTCAATGCTCTAAAATTACTGGTTATAATATTTAACAGCTGTGTCAAACTCAACTATAACTAAGGTTATAGATATCAACAAACCTAGTAAGCCAAAAATTAACCAAAGAAGCTATAGAACAATTAGACTATTAAGTAACCTAGGTAAAATATGTGAAAAAATACTACATTCCCGTCTTATTGAATTTGTAACGACCAATTCTATTGTTGCTAAAGAACAATTTGGATTTAAAACAAGTACGAAAATTATAGTCGGTCTAGACCGACTATACGATACCCTATACCATCCGTTTAGAAACCCTATCTCTTATGCCCAACTAACTGGACATTGAAAATAAGCAAAAACCAAATTTGAGTGGGATTTTTATTAATTTTTTTGGCTGCAGATATGAAAAAGTTCATATCGGATGCTATATCTATAAAGGGACTAGGTCCAAAAATGGACCGATCCTGATCATGTTTGGTAAAGTCTCTTGTATTTTGCAAAAATATATACAAACAAAATTTGAGAAGAATCAGTGCAATATTTTTGTTTTTTAATAGATTTAAGTGAAGATCAGGAAGCAGCTCTATATGGGGCCTATGACCAAGAGTTGTCCCATATGAACCGTTTTTGGACTATTCATTAATGGATGTAATAAACACATACAAACCCAATTTGACTAAGATCTATACGACAATTTGGATCTTATGGCAATTTATGTAGATTTTATAGGGGTCATTTGTATGGGGGCTAGGTCCGAACATGGACCGATTCTCACCAATTTCAATAGCGTTCATCCCATGGCCGATGAAAGCTTATATACCAAATTTCATCAAAATATATTCATATTTGCGACCTGCAGTTTGATTACAAGCTTTACATGGACACACAGACGGACGGACGGACGGACGGACATTGTTAAATCAACTCAGAAAGTGATTCTGATTCGATCGGTATAATTAAAGATGGGTCTAGGTCAAATATTTTTGGTTGTTACAAACAGCAGCACAAAGTCATTATACCCAAACCACATAGTGGTATAGGGTATAACAAGAGTGTTAAATTCGGCTGGGCCGAATCTTTGATACCCTCCACCTTTTTCATTTTCAATTTTCATTTTTTTTTTATCATTTTCCATTTTTCATTTTCCATTTTTCATTATTCATTTTCCATTTTCCATTTATCATTTTTCATTTTTCATTTTTCATTTTCCATTTTCCAATTTTCATTTTTCATTTTTCACTTTCCATTTATCATTTTTCATTTTCCATTTTCCAATTTTCATTTTTAATTTTTAATGGAAAATCCATTTTTAATTTTTCATTTTCTGTTTTCCGTTTAAATTTTTCATTTTTAATTTTTCATTTTCCATTTATCAATTTTAATTTTTGATTTTCCATTTTTTTTTCATTTTTCATTTTTATTTTCCATATTCCATTTTCCATTTTTTCATTTTTCATTTTCCATTTGTCATTTTTCATATCTCATTTTCCATTTTTCATTTTCCATTTTTAATTTTTCATTTTCCATTTTTCACTTTCCATTTTTAATTTTTCATTTTCCATTTATCATTTTTCATTTCCGATTTTCCCATTTTCATTTTCATTTTTAATTTGCCATTTTCAATTTTTCGTTTTCCGTTTTCCATTTTTCATTTTCCATTTTTCATTTTTGATTTTTCATTTTTGATTTTTCATTTTTCATTTTTCATTTTTCATTTTCCATTTTTCAATTTTAATTTTTAATTTTCCACTTTTTTTTTATTTTTATTTTCCATATTCCATTTTCATTTTTTCATTTTTCATTTTCCATTTGTCATTTTTCATTTCTCATTTTCCACTTTTCATTTTCCATTTGTCATTTTCATTTATCATATTTCATTTTCCATATCTCATTTTCCATTTTCCATTTTCGATTTTCAATTTTTAATTTTTCATTTTGCAGTTTTCATTTTTCATTTTCAATTTTTCATTTTCCATATTTAATTTTTAATTTTTCAATTTCCATTTTTCATTTTTCAATTTTCAATTTTGATTTTTCATTTTTCATTTTCCATTTTTAATTTTTCGATTTCCGTTTTCCATTTTTCATTTTTAATTTTCATTTTCCATATTCCATTTTTCAATTTTAATTTTTAATTTTCAATTTTTTATTTTTCATTTTTCATTTTCCATATTCCATTTTCCATTTTTTCATTTTTCATTTTCCATTTGTCATTTTTCATTTATAATTATTCATTTTGCATTTTTCATTTTCCATTTTCCATTTTTATACCCTATACCACTATGTGGTTTGGGTATAATGACTTTGTGCTGCTGTTTGTAACAACCAAAAATATTTGACCTAGACCCATCTTTAATTATACCGATCGAATCAGAATCACTTTCTGAGTTGATTTAACAATGTCCGTCCGTCCGTCCGTCCGTCCGTCCGTCTGTGTGTCCATGTAAAGCTTGTAATCAAATTGCAGGTCGCAAATATCAATATATTTTGATGAAATTTGGTATATAAGCTTTTATCGGCCATGGGATGAACGCTATTGAAATTGGTGAGAATCGGTCCATGTTCAGACCTAGCCCCCATACAAATTACCCATATGAAATCGACATAAATTGCCATAAGATCCAAATTGTCATATAGATCTTACTCAAATTGGGTTTGTATGCCTTCATTACATCCACTAATGAGTAGTCCAAAAATGCTCCCTTTGACCCCATATAGAGCTGCTTCCCGATCTTCACTTAAATCTATTAAAAACAAAAATATTGCACTGATTCTTCTCAAATTTTGTTTGTATATATTTTTGCAAAATACAAGAGACTTTACCAAACATGATCAGGATCGGTCCATTTTTGGACCTAGTCCTTTTATAGATATAGCATCCGATATGAACTTTTTCATATCTGCAGCCAAAAAAAATTAATAAAAATCCCACTCAAATTTGGTTTTTGCTTATTTTCAATGTCCAGTTAGTTGGGCCTAAGAGATAGGGTTTCTAAACGCATGATATAGGGTATCGTATAGTCGGTCTAGACCGACTATAATTTTCTTACTTGTTAATTTTTAATTTTTAATTTTTCATTTTCGATTTTTCAATTTTCATTTTTCATTTTTCCTTTTTCATTTTTCATTTTTAATTTTCATTTTCCATATCGCATTTTCCATTTTTAATTTTTAATTTTCCATTTTCCACTTTTCATTGTCCATTTTTCATTTTCATTTTCCATTTCTCATTTCGCATTTTCCATTTTCGATTTTCTATTTTTCATTTTTGATTTTTTATTTTTCATTTTTCAATTTCCATTTTTCATTTTCCATTTTTCATTTTTCATTTTTCATTTTTCATTTTTAATTTTTAATTTTTAATTTTTAATTTTTAATTTTTAATTTTTAATTTTTAATTTTTAATTTTGAATTTTTAATTTTTAATTTTTAATTTTCAATTTTCAATTTTCAATTTTCAATTTTCATTTTTCAATTTTCATTTTTCAATTTTCATTTTTCATTTTTCAATTTTCATTTTTCATTTTTCATTTTCCATTTTTAATTTTTCATATTCCATTTTTCATTTTCCATATTTTATTTTTATTAATTTTTAATTTTTAATATTTAATTTTAATGACAAAAAAATATATGGTAAAACTTGCTTAGGCCAATGTGAAACGTGCAGTATTGATGTACACACAACTGTAATGACTTCAGCAATACGAAGAATTAAAACATATACAACTTATCTTAAGAAAAACAACAAACACACTGAAAAATTTTATTTTTTCAAGAGTTTTTTCAAAGTTTTATTCATAGCTCGTGAACCTTTTGACCGATTTTGACGATTTTAAATAGGGATGTTAGTAAACGATTTTATTTAAAAACGAACGGTCTAGCTTAGATATTGACGGCGTGATCGTGATTTCCACAGACAGACGGACAGAAGGTCATCAAATCAACTTCCCTTGTTATAAGGATCAAGAAAATATATATTTTTGGGGTCTCAGGAATTTATTTCGATGCGTTTCAAACGGAATGACAAACCTATATATACCCTCTGCCACTGAGGTGTGGAGGGTATAAACAGAATTAAAAATCAAATAATAAAAAATAAAAACAAGTAAGAAAATTATACTCGGTCTAGACCGACTACACGATACCCTATACCATGGTTTAGAGACCCTGTCTCTTCGTTCCAACTAATTGGATATAGAAAATAAGCATAAACCATATCTGAGTGGCATTTCTATTAATTTTTTTGGCTGCAGATATGAAAAAGTTCATAACGGGTGCTATATTTATATGGGGATTAGGTCAAAAAATGGACCGATCCTGACCATGGTTGATAAAGTCTCTTGTATTTTGCAAAAATATATACAAACAAAATTTGAGATGAATCAGTGTAATATTTTTGCTTTTTTTTTTATAGATTTAAGTGAAGATCGGGAAGCAGCTCTATATGGAGCCTATGACTAAGAGTTGTCCCATAGGGATCTTTTTTGGATTACCCATTAACGTATGTAATAAACACGTGAAAACCCAATTTGACTAAGATCTATACGACAATTTGGATCTTATGTCAATTTATGTATGTCGATTTCATAGGGGTCATTTGTATGGGGGCTAAGTCTGAACATGGACCGATTTCACCAATTTCAGTAACGTTCATCCCATGGCCGACGAAGGCTTATATACCAAATTTCATCAAAATATATTCATATTTGCGACCTGCAGTTTGATTACAAGATTTGCATGGACACACAGACGGACGGACGGACGTCGTTAAATCGGCTCACAAAGTGATTCTGATTCGATCGGTATAATAAAAGATGGGTCTAGGTCAAATATTTTTGGTAGTTACAAACAGCAGCACAAAGTCATTATACCCAAATATTGTTAGATATCGAAAAAGCGTTTGACGCCGTTTGGCATAATGGCCTAGTATTTATATTTCTTGATGCAAATATACAAAAATATTTATGCAAACTTATTTCAGATTTCACTCACGGCAGAAGCTTTAAAGTTGCGATTAATAATGCAACATCATCTCCAAAAAAAATTACCACAGGGTTACCTCAGGGATCGGTCTTGTCGCCATTGCTTTACTCGATATATATATCCGATTTCAAAGTCCAGAAATATATGAAAGTTGCTTACTACGCAGATGATACTGCGATAATTTCTTCAAACAGACTTACAAGTGCACTCCTGAAGAAAATGGAAAAGGGACTTGTAAAATGCAGTAAATATTTTCACAAATGGAAAATCAAAATTAATGCAAACAAGGCCCAAGCAATAATTTTTCCATTCAACAAATCTCCGAAAATACTGCCAAGACGTCATCTTCTTATTGGAAATAATACCATAAATCTACTTAACGATGTCAAATATCTCGGAGTTGTCTTGGACAAAAAGCTCACTTTTAAACAAGATATTATGGCTATAAAAAATTTAAAGCTATAAAATCATTAAAGCATTATGGCCACTACTAAATGGAAGGTCATTTCTTAACACCAAAAACAAAAATTTACTTTTCAAAAGAGTTATACGGCCAATGTTAATATACGCGTGTCCTACTTGGAGTGACGCTGCCAACTGTCACCTAAAACGCTTACAAATTATACAATACAAAAGTCTTAAAATGATAAATAAAAAGCCTTGGAGGTATCCTACAAATCTTCGTCATGAAGAAACAGGTTATGAAATAATTATCGATTTCATAATAAGGATCAGCTGTAACCCTCTTTGTGTAATAAGAGTAGCTTCTTTAGAATCCACTAAAAAGACATATTCTGAGTTGCACCCAAAAAACTTGTTATTTTTGATGATCCTGAAAAAATCGCAAAAACAACTACAGTTGTATACTTATTATTCGCAATTCTTTACAATGAAACAGCTGTTCTGTCAGAAATAATGTGATTAAGCGAGACCTCTCAATGTTGTCCGTTCGAGAAGAATTTATCATTATAAGTGATATATACCTGCAGAGTTGTTCATACCATGCCAATCCTGTGGCGATATTTTTGTTAGACAGCACGAACGAAACGAGAAGACTGAAAAGAAATCACATATTTGGTCTCCATTCCGAAGCTGAGCTTGACGATAATAAATACTTAAAAAATGCTTTTCTTTTTTTGTTAAGTATCTTATAGGAGATACTTATCCCATATGTGATGTAATAATTTTTAACGAATTTGGGTATTATCTTCGGATAGATCTACATATATAAAATTCATTTTCTGTTTGTTTGTTTGTTTGTTTGACCGCTATACAAATTTTTATTTTTCAACGGATTTCTCTGAAATTTGCTACACACGATCTCCGTACTCCAGGAAAGGTTGCCATATGCTTCGTACTGACCACGCCCATTTTTACGCCCACTTTTTGTATACAATTAATTTTCTCTTTTTTTGTATATTTGTTCGCAATACAAAATTTTATTTTTCAACGGATTTCTCTGAAATTTGGTACGTACGATCTCTACTCCAGGGAAGGTCACCATATCCTTCGTACCGGTAACGCCTACTGTTACGCCTACTTTTTGACTGCAATTCATATTCTGTTTTTTGGTACATTTGTTCGCTACACAATTTTTTTTAACGGATTTCTCTGAAATTTGCTACGCTCGATCTCTGTACTCCAGAGCGGTCGCGATATGTTTCTTGCCGGCCACGCCTACTGTTACGCCCACTTTTTATATAAAATTCATTCTCTGGTTTTTGGTATATTTGTTCACTATAGAAATCTTTATTTTTCAATGACTTTCTCTGAAATTTGGAAAACGTGATCTCCCTACTCCAGCATAGGTCGCATTATAATCTTTCTTGCTATGCTTACTTTTAGGCCCACATTTTTATAAAATTAGTTTTTTGTTTTTTGGTATATTTGTTCGTTATAGTAATTTTTATCCTTCAGCGGCTTTCTCCGAAATTTAGTACATATTCCAGGGATGGTCGCCATATGATTTTTACCGACCACGCCTACTTTTATGCCCACTTTTCATATAAAACTAATTTTTTGTTGTATACAAGTTTGTATTTTTCAACGGATTTCTCTGAAATTTTGTTTACACAGGAATAACCTCACGGTGAACAAATCCCCAAATTAAAAAAAGGTCCCCAAAAGAAATGAACAAATTCCCCCTTTTTTTTAAAGAAATAAAAAATTAACTTAGTCCCAAAATTCATTCTTAAATTTTTACATATTTTTATTTAAAGAATTTTGTTAAATATTTATTGTAATGAAACTGCTCTCAATATAAGTCCTACAATAAACGCATTTAAAATGAGTATTCTTTTCAATAGCATAATTTCGGTGAGCGGAAGCTACGCGCTCGCGGAACACAGCTTAGCTAGAATATCGGAATGATCTGAAAAATATATTTTGACAATTAAAATAATTTAGCAACAACTGCGTGGCAGCACAGGTGTGGCTGCCAAACGCGCGAAAGCGGCGCGCGGACGCGACGCGCTCGCGGAACACAGCTCAGCTAGAGTATCGCAATGATCTGAAAAATATATTTTATCGATTAAAATAAGTTAACGAGAACTGCGCGGCAGCGCGGGTAGTAGCTGCCAAACGCGAGGAAGTGGCGCACGGACGCGGACGCGACGGATGCGGAACCGACGCGCTCGCGGAATACTGCTCAGCTTAAATATCGCAATGATCTGAAAAATATATTTTTCGATTAAAATATGTTAACGAGAACTGCGCAATGATGCGAAAAATATATTTTCGCGTTTAAATAAGTTGACGACAACTATGCGGCAGCACGGGAGTAGCTGCCAAACACGCGGACGCGGACGCGATGCGCTCGCGAATTGGCGACAAATCCGCGGCAGCACGTGCCAAACGCCCGGACCCGGAAGCGACTCGCTCGCGGAACACGGTTCAGTGAAAAGTCTTATGATGAATTGTATATACGTTTGTGCAATAATTACAATACATATACTTGCAGCACAATTTTAAACGTCGCATTAGTTTTTCATTTTTGCAACTTCTTTGAATTTGACTTCTCTGCTCAATGATGATCACTTATTGAATGAATTTGCAAACGATTCCGTTATATTTGATGTTTATAAATAAACTTAAAAAAACTTAAAGCCGTTTCGCAGCTTATTTTTGAAGCATTTTTGCTGCAGCATCTTATAAAAAACTTCTAATTTACTGCCCATCGAAATTTTTGGGGAGAAAGCTCATTTTATTTGGGAATTTTTTCATTGGGGACTGAGTACTCAGCGCCTGGTAAGCACAGTGAACCATTTTTCAAGTCAAATGCTATTTTATCCCGGGCAAGACCGGGTAAAAACAGCTAGTTGTAAATAGAGAATCAATTAAAAAAAATTGTATTGGAGCCTCCTTAGGGAATGGAGATAGTGTGCAGGTATGTTAGAATAATATGTTGGAGAAGAAAAATTATGTGGGTTCTCTCATATATCTTTTGGTATATGCATGTTTTCTGAAGTAAAAGTCATGCACTATCCCATACCTATTATGCATCGCTGATACATTTCTATATGAATATGTTCTATTACGTATGAACATTGTTCAATATACCACTATGTGGTTTGGGTATAATGACTTTGTGCTGCTGTTTGTAACAACCAAAAATATTTGACCTACACCCGTCTTTAATTATACCGATCGAATCAGAATCACTATCTGATTCGATTTAACGATGTCCGTCCGTCCGTCTCTGTGTGTGTCCACGTAAAGCTTGTAATCAAACTGCAAGTCGCAAATATGAATATATTTTGATGAAATTTGGTGTATAAGCTTTTATCGGCCATGGGTGAACGCTGTTGAAATTGGTGAGAATCGGTCCATGTTCAGACCTAGCCCCCATACAAATGACCCCTATGAAATGAACATATATTGCCATAAGATCCATAGTCATAAGATCCATAGTCAAATCATAGTAAAATTGGGTTTGTATGTATATATTACATCCATTAATCAGTAGTCCATAGGCCCCATATAGAGCTGCTTCCCGATATTCACTTTAATCTATCAAAAAACAAAAATATTGCACTGATTCTTCTCAAATTTTGTTTGCATATAATATTGCAAAATACAAGAGCCTTTACCAAACATGGTCAGGATCGGTCCATTTTTAGGCCTAGTCCCCATATAGATATAGCATCCGATATGAACTTTTTCATATCTGCAGCCGAAAAAATTAATAAAAATCCCACTCGAATTTGGTTTCTGCTTATTTTCTATATCCAGTTAGTTGTTCCTGAGAGATAGGGTATCTAAACGCATGGTATAGGGTATCGTATAGTAGATCTAGACCGACTAAAATTTTCTTACTTGTTATTAATATTTTTTTTAAAGAAATGGGGATTTCACGTAAAGCGTTGTTAGTAGAGTCTGATAGTATACATAAGTCGACTTAGGCGGTTATCGCTTGTGACCACAGATACATATATAGAAATGAAAATTTTTTTGTTTGTGTGTTTTACATCTTCTTCTTGAAATTTGCACAGTGTGTAAGTTTGTATCGGAAAATTACAATAGGATATATTTTTTTAATACTCGTATATGAAGTGGACGTGGCACCTCCCATATATAAAATTTTTTAACATAATATATCTGGAGTTTTATGATAGAAAGAGTCCTGAAACTTTGTAGAAGTACATAAGTAAGTAATATGAGAAGTAGGGCTAAAATGGGTGGGATCAAACAAGTAGGCGTGGCGCCTCCCTTACATTGTAACTACATATCATCACATATCTAGAGTGCTATGACGGCCAGAGTCTTGAAACTTTCTGCACGTCAAATGGATGATAATGTGAGTAGTCGTGCCAAAAATTTGCGGGATTGGGTCAGTGGGCGTGGCACCTGTCATACAAAGAAATTATAGTGTACCCTGTTGTGCTTCGATGCGACTTACAGTGTGTATCAATTTTTTCTAATAAATTTTTACTATGTTCACTCCGCGATGTGGAAATAGAAAATAAAACTTTTTTAAATTTTTATTTTCTCTATTTTTTATTTAAATGTTCTTTACGTTAAACAAATACATTTTATTGAGAAAATATATGCTGGATGTTTTTTGTTTTCATCGGCGATCATGGTCCACAGCGCTCCATTCCTCTTTCTTTCATAGATCGCATCCCCATACACTTATAATACTTTCGTTATTTTTTAATTAACAACAAAAATGTTCACTATAAACAATTAACAACAAAAATGTTCACTAGAAATAAGTTATATGGCGAAGCAACTTTTGCGGGAATAGACACTAAAAATTTTAAATAAATGAGATTTTCAGAACACAGCCCATCTTGAAGTTAACGTATTTTATACAATGTTTCAGCGCCCGAATGAAATAATGTTGTATTACTGTCCATTGTTCTTGTATTCTATTTGCAACCGACTCGAATAAAAGGCTACAAGTATCAGACAGCCTTGTGTTCTGGGACGTCAAAAATACTCTGCAATTCCTTAAAATATAACAGTCGGTTTGAATTTCTTAAACAGTTAAAAATATACTTGGATACTGTCTCTATGCCTAAATCTAATGCTGAAATGTTCGTAGGATTCACAGAACCAAAATAGAAAATATAGGGAACATTATTTTCTAATAAACTGGACATTCCATTGCTTCTTCCATCATAGTGGAAGCGTTACCAGTCGCAAGCCCGATGAAGTGGTGTAATGGAATTTTATTACTTTCTACTTTTATTCTTCGCTCCTGACTCGATCCATTTTAAATTGCCTACAACCATTGCTAATCAGTAGAAATGCTAGTGGTCTCAATCAGTAATCCCGCAATTACTCGTGTTTGTATTTTTCTGGTCTACCGGAGCGTTCACTGTTTTCCATATTAAAATTACCATTTTTGCCGTGTCGAGACCATGTCTCACTTGTTTTAGTTTCTGATATGAAATGTTATCGGAGTGTCTGTACATTTACGTACGTCATTCCTTGGCTATTTGCTCAAAAAACTGATAAATAATATTATCCTATCCCAGGTAAATGGTTCATTTTTTGTTAGACGGACCGACGGACAATGCTATATCGAATTGAGTTATTATAGGGATCAAGAATTCTTTAAGCTTCTGGTGTTGCAAATTAATTTTTCAATGCGTTACAAATTATATGACATACAGATATAGTGTTGTGGAGGGTATATAAATTTCTTATGGGATAATTGGATAATTTTTGTTTTAAATTGGTCATGTACTCATAAAAATAAAATTACTGATACCCATATTGTCTGTACTTTATGCACAGGGTTGCCACCATTAAACATAAAAGATCTGTTCGGGAAAAATTTGGTAAGACACGAAGCTAAACTACTGCTGACTATTACAGAACTGGGATTGGTGCATTTATGTAAAATTTTGATTTTAAATTCATATGAAGCACCATATAAAATCCCTTTAAAGTTATGAGGTTTTATTGAACAACACAAGTAATTTAGCATGGTCGGGCATAGGTTATATTTTTTTCAAATCGGCCTTGCAAATACCTTTTACACAATATCCGGTGAGTACCAAAAGAGCACAATAAAGTTTTCGTATATATCTCATGGAAGGAATAATAGAAAAACTAGAAAAAGACCTTAAGGTTATAAAAGAAGCAAGGATAATTTCGTTTTACTTTTCTTATAATTATTATTATTATTATATATGTATGTTGCACGGGACATCCTCCTTATTATTATTAATAGTTCCTTTGTATAGGATATTTAACAAAACACTATTTTTTAAAGTTTATTAAAAAGAAAAACACAAAAACGTTTTCCATTCTCTTATAACAATATGCTACATGACACATGTCTTGTAATCTTTACATACGATTTTTTTTTTAAGAAAACATTTATCAACTGCTGTGGCAGTTTTGAAAGGCTGCAATAACTAAAGCCATTGAAAAATAATGATAAAGGCTGACGCTATATCGAACCGACATAACAGTGAATATTTATTTATATACACTTGTAAATTTTGTTGTTGTTGTTTTTTCTTTCTTCTCTATTTTTATGTGATAAACAACCAACTATCCTTGAAAAATATTATCAGTTAAATATTTTCGCTAAAGACTACTCACATGTAGCAAATGTGGCATAGTTTCCCACATATTGCATTGTACGTATGTAAAGAAAAAATTGTTGTACAAATTTCGCAAAAAGAAGTGGAATATTTCATACATATCGCAAACAACTGACTAAACCAGATGATTGTTTTCTCATTAAGTAAATGATGGAGGTAAGTAAAACCAATTTTTTTTTGGCAAATATTTAAAAAATCATTTGGATTTTTTATGTACGTTCAATATGTTTTTTTTTTAATTAACCAATACTCAGTGGGTGCCCCCTACAAATGCAGTGCATTGTGTTTGATTGCAGGAAAATAGAGGTTATGGAGTATCCTATGATGGAGGTAAGAAAAACAAATTTTTTTTTTGACAAATATTTTAAGATAAAGTAAAGTAAAACTATTTTTTTTTTTTTGACATATATTTATAAATTATTTGAATTTTCTATGTACGTGCAATATCGAAAATTTAAAAGTCAGTGTCGCAAGTTTTGTGACGACTCCGACTCCGACCGCGACTGTTAATAACAACACCGCGACTGTTAGTATTTTAATTAATACATTCATGATAATTAAAATATTCTATTTCACTAATTTGTTTAAACAGCCAGTTATACTGCTATTGCTAACATTAAATCTGGCCACCTTATTAAGATGTTTATCGATGTTCATGGCAAGCCTGTAATTGTTTGTTGGTTGCAATTTATGTATTGACGTTGTTATTGCCACCAAGTGATTGATGTTTCATTCACATATTTTCTTATATATTTTTTAATCTTATTTGTTTTTGTTATAACCAACGGAAAGTCCATTTATTTAACATCAGTTTTAGCGTGCAAAGTGTATAAAAAAAAATTCACACGTAAACTGAAACATGCCAAACTTAACTCAGTTTCCCTTCAACAGAAATTCTAGCAGACACACACACACACACACAAAGCAAAGAAGGATTGTTGAAAGTCCATTTGTTTTATTTAACTTTATGGGGTTTGGTTGTTATTCACTTGAGTTTGTATCGACTTCACATGTGTGTTTGATAAAAGATTTTATGGCATAAAATCCTGATAGAGATCAAAATATGTATTATTCATTAAATCAAAAAGCGGAAACTTTCTCTACATTTTTATAGACAATTTGAACGCAAGCAAAACTGTTGTTATTTATTTTCTTGTTTGTTTGTTGTTGAAAAAATCATGAACAAAGTTTTTTAAATTGATCGATATTTGCATGGAAATCTATGAAGTAAATACAATTTCTGAGTGCTTTTTATTTAGCGGTTCGACCTTTGAAAGCAGTGCATCATGTAGTTAATAATTCTAAGTTTTTTTTCTTCTTTCAACGGTATCTGATTTGCCATAATTACTTCCTTATTTCTACTTAAGTAATAGCAAATATATTGATTTTTTAAACTCTTTCTTTTAACTCATACTCTCTGTCTGTCTGTCTGCCATGGGTGGACCCCATTCCCCCTTATCCAATTGATCTGAAACTTTGCCCATGGTCTTGTCATGATTACAGATTAATTTTGGGGTAGTCACGCACAGTCACGTAGATATTCAAAATTCATATGCATAAGGAAAGAAAGAGTTTTAGTAAAAACTTTGTTTTTATGGGTTAGATTATTTGCGTTTAAACTTGGCTTAAAGGGACCACTAAGTCTTACATAAATCATTATCTTTGAATCTAAATATCTTTCTCTTATATATATCACAGAGTTTCAACCAAAATAATTCTTTTAGTTTGAAAGCAATAAACATTGGTGCGCAAAAGTTAATAAAAAGAGGTTGCTGCAGTGTATAATCATGATGCAAAAGAATTTTTGTCAAATGTGTTTGTATGCTTGTCAAAACGTTGTCAAATTATTAATATTCGCTTTTAATTTTTAATATATTAAGGGTATGCATGTTAAAAAACCAGAGTCACAAAAATGAGAATATTACAAGAACAGCAAAATTGTTTCGTTCTAAAAACGCTAAAATCAAAATAGCGAAAACGGAGGATCACAGACACGAAAACAGGCAAAGCTATTTTTTAAAGAGTACGGAAATTTGACTAAGCACTCATAGCTTCATATGGATCTAGGTCTAGGTTATACGTATACTACGAAATCATAAAAAATTTAATAAACCTTTTTTTTTTTGAAATTTTCATTTCGAAATAAAATAATAAAATCTGGCTCTTTCATGAGAGAAAAATATTTCGGGGTTTTGTTATTTTTTAACTGTAAAAAAAAACGAATAAGAAACACATAGTCATTCTAAACCATCTATAGCAGGGCTGAGCAACCTTTTTATTCAATGAGCCAATTAAAATTTAAAAATTTTTTGGCGGGCCGCACATAAAGTAACACTTATTAATAATTTACAACACTTTATTTATAGTAAACATTAGAATAAAAAAAATATAAAACATTAAAAAGAGCAAAGATTTCATATACAAATTTTAATGCAAACTAAAAAGAAATAAGAAAAGAACAATGAAACGAATTTACTTGAAATTTTTAATGAGAAATTTGGCGATACAAGCTGATCAATATCAGCCGGAATTGATGAGATAGCTACACGTATGCAGCTTTCTAATCGTGCATCACTCAGTCTTAATCGATGGTCATTTTTGATTAATTTCTTGGTTGAAAATAATTGTTCGCAAATATACGTACTTCCGAACAGAGACATCATTTGCTTTGCATTTTTCGTCAAAAGCGGAAATTTCTCAGGGCTCACATACAATTTATAAAAATTTTCGAAGTTTACTGAGAAAAATATATTTTTTAAATCGGTATTATTCTGCATATCAATCACTTCCATTTGTAAGTCTTCGGGAACTGTCTCTACATCGATATTAAATGGCGAGGAAAACATTTTCTCAGCTTTGAACATTTGGAATCGTAACTGAAATTCGTTGATTAAAATGTCTACATATTGCGCGTAGTTTTGAGAAGCAGCAACGTTTTCTTTTTCTAAATGTAGAAAGTGAGACACATTGATCTGCAAAAGATGTTGTTTCCACAATTTTAATTTGCGCTCAAAGCCCTGAATTTTATCATACAAATTGTGAATGAACTGTCCTTTGCCTTGAAGTTCCACATTAAGATCATTGAGGTGCTGAGTCATGTCGAAAAGAAACGCAAAATCGCACATCCATTCTTTATTGCCAAAATGAGAAAAGGCATATCCCTTCATATCCACGAACAATTGTATTTCGCTTTTTAAGTTGTATACTCTTTTTAGCATTGCACCTCTACTAAGCCAACGTACTTCGGTATTAAAAACCACGTCGCCATATTCAGTTTCTAAATCTTTCAGGAATTCTTTAAATTCACGGTGATTTAACGCGCGCGACTTTATAAAATTGATTAGTTTAATTATTGGTACTGTGACATTTGGCAAACTCAATCTTTTCGCACACAAATTTTCCTGGTGAATTATGCAGTGGTTAACGAATATTTCCCTTTTTGTGACCTTCTTAATGTCTTGAAATAGCCTTCCCGATACTCCTAACTCCATGCTTGACATTGCTCGTGCTCCATCTGTCGATATACCAATAATCTTTTCTAATGAAATTGAAAAATTTTCCAACACAGACTTTAGTTCATCGTACAGGTCTTTGCCGGTTGTAGTCCCTTGTCAATACCACGTAAAAATATAGCCAGTTTTGCTGTATCGCTAATATCGCAACTCCCATCAAGTGCCAAAGAACAGTATTCGAATTTTGCAATGCATTCACGAAGCGTTGTTGCTATGTTCTCGGACAAGTCTTCAATTCTCTTGATAAACTAATGTTCGAAATAATATTTATTTTATCAGGAAATGCTATTTATTCAACAGCAGTCAGACATTCTTTTATCATCTCTCTATCCGCAAAGGGTTTAATTTTTTTTGACTGTATTTGACTGACAACAGAACTAGCCTTTACTGTCGTATTTGATAAAATAGCTTGATTTTTAAAAATAGATTGTTGGTTTTCCAAGTTTTTCTCCATTTGATTAAACTTATCTATCCGGAGTTGTCTTGTTAAGTTTTTATATTGTTGTTCATGTTTTGTATCGTAATGCCTTAATATGTTATATTCTTTTAATGCCGACACAGTCTCTGAGCATATTAACAGCTTTATCTTTGACGAAAGTGAAAAAATAATCAAATTTCCACTTTTCTTGGAAATGCCTGTGCTCATCTGCAACCTTCCGTTTTTTGTTTCTTTTCCGACATGCTATTATGGATTGCACTAATACTGCACTAACGTCTTTCAAGAAATACAAGAACTGCTAAAACTGCTAGTTAGCAGCTTAACCCTACGATTCATAACCGGGTACCCGTGTACCTTTTTTGACTTTAAAGTGCTGCTGTGCCTATAATTTTTGAGATATGGACATAAAACTCCGAATCATGAGAGATTTTGGCTAAACTAAGATTTAAATACGAAAAAATTCAAAATATTTTCAATATTTTCTTTAAAAAATGATTTTAAATGTTTTATCCCCATAAACACACAACCGGGGTCCCCGGGTGCCCTAATGCAATTCCTATGTAAATGCCTGACATGTAAATGAAAAAACGTTTTTTTGTGTTGTTTTTATTGGAAATAAATGTCTTTTTTTATTTATTTTATCATATTTTATATATATTATATTATAATTCATCCGAATCACTATCGTTGTTATTGTGGCAATTGTAGCATTTAGTAATTGTTATGGCGTGCTCATCGCATATCGGCGTGCTACATATGCTGCAATTTTTTCGTATGCTGCAATTTTTTCGTGCTCATCGCATATCGCCGTGCTACATATGCTGCAATTTTTTCTAGTTTTTCTTCTGCGCTTATTTGGAAGAAGGTTGCACTTGTAGCACACACCCGTATGTACTTTTCTGCCCCTTTGTCATGCTGACGGAGATGTTGACGGACCTGCAGCACAAAGCACACTCTCCAACGGCCTTCCGATGATGCTTTCAATTGCATTTTTTGTTGAAAATTGGCGCACGCTTTGCACATTTGAAATTCTATTTTCTATAACAGGAATGCACAGGTTTTCTGCCAGTTGACGCAGGAAATTCTTCCTGCGCGTCGTGGTGTATCGTGCAGTTGGATTATTTCCGTAATATATGATGTGTGATGCAAATGCGATCACATCAATGATGTTATAGAAAAATGCCATCGGCCATCTTCTTGTTTGTCGCTGGGTCGTGTATTCTTGGAGCGTTTGGTCCATTACGTCCACCCCACCTTTTGTTTGGTTATAAAAATTTATAATTTCTGGTTTCCCATTCTCATCGATTTGTGCATCATCATGCATACTAGAAAGAAGGATGACCGAGTTGGACTTCCGCTGCTTATATGAGAGCAGTGTTACGTTGTCGTAGAAGCCAAATAAACTTGAACCAACGTCTTTTTTTTTTGTCTTCTTTCATCTCCGCAGGGATGTAAGCTTTGTTGCGGCGGAGTGTACCCATAATGCTGAGCTTTTCTAATTTTAGTTGCCTAGCCAACGGCAGCGTCGTAAAAAAATTATCCATTGTTATATTTCGTCCGCTACCGTAGTATGGCCCAACTAAATCTCTCACCACTCTTTCGCCAACACCAACTTCACGACCAGTTTCTTGTTTGACAGTATATATTTGGCCATGAAGTGGATATGAGTTTTTGGCATCGCAAATCCACCATACTTTTATGCCATATTTTGCTGGCTTCGAGGGTATATATTTTGTGAATTTGGTTCTACCACGGTATGGATATAATTGTTCATCAATGGTCAAATATTCTGATGGCACATAATATCTGGCAAGATTTGCATTGAGCATTATCCAAATATCGCGAATTGGCGCCGCTTTGTCTTGACGCTGCCGCTCTACCCGTGTTCTGGGGTCGTCAAACCGCATAAAACGCAGCAAATCGAAAAACCTGTTTATTCCCATGGTGGCGCGGAATATTGGGTGAGCCTGTGACGTCCACAAATCTCTTGCGTTTTCATCATTAGAATGATTTGTGCCAGCCATCAAAATCATTCTGCCTACTTGTGTCGCTTTAGATACTTATATACGAACAGAAACCAGTTTTTTTTTTCCAAATATCAAATTTGTACAGTTGAGAACGCAAAATATAATCAACAACAAAAATATTTACAGGAAAATATTATTTTATTTCAATAAACGCAAAACAACCTACTTCGGGTACCCGGGTACCTTGGTTATGAAATTAAAGGAGTTTTGCTGGTTATGAATCGTACGGTTAAGACCACTATCAAACTTTGTAATACCACCTGTCAAAAATTCGAGTAATTTTTAGACACATTTCTAAAAACTTGTCATTTTCATCGGACCAGAGTTGTTTTTATTTTTTGTTATTCTTAGTTTGGCCTAAGTATGCAGAAATAATGTCGGTACGAGTTTATGACAGTCCGGTGAATTTCGTCGGGTTTTTATGTCGAAAAATCATACGAATGAGTGGTATCATGCAAATTGGCCTTTCGTTTTGCATGTTTAAACAATCGCCGACAAGTGAAAGTCGATAAAATAAATTAAATTTTATAAATGTTTGGCGGGCCACATAAACATGTTTAAAGGGCCGCGTTTTGCTCATCCCTGATCTATACTATACCCTATACCATGCGTTTCAAAAAAGCGTATTAGTTTCAAATTTGCTGACACAAAGATACTTTTCTCAAAAACATATGTAAGACAAAAAAGATCGATGCAGCATTTCTGTTTTTTGATAGATTTAATGGAAGATCGAAATCAGCTTTATATGGAAATTATGACTGAAAACATTTGTGCAAGCTTTATTTATCGTAATAAAGCCTGGATCTTAAAACCATTTTAGCCGGTCTGATAGGAATTAATTGTATGGGGCCTAGGCCTTATGGTCGATAAAAGCTTATATACTAAATATCATCAATATATATTTATATGTGACCCTGCATACGAAAACCTAGCGTGTCGAAACAGGTTTTTGAGTAAAACGCAATCAAAATTTCCTCATCTGTGTTTAATTTTCATAGTGGGCGCGTTTCATTGTTGAATGTTTATTTTGATTTGTTTGTTTTGATTGCAACAACAAGTTATTTTGCATATATTGTAGATTTTTTTGATATCGAAATAATTATTTAATAACTTAACATATTAATAAAAATACCGAAAATTGGATAGAAAAAAAATTTACACGCTAAGTGGATTTTTTCTCTTTAATATAATTGCATTTTAACACTACATTTCGAAGTTTTTGAGACTTGCCAGCGGTTTCATATGAAAATTTAAGGTTTTTTACATACAAATCCAAAAAAGTAAATTCATGAAATTTGACACACTAGGTTGGTTTGTGTGAGGACTTGTAGTTTGGGTACAAGTTTTATATGGATACACAGCTAGATGGACGCATGGACAATGCTAAATTGAATAAGAAAGTAATTCCGAGTCGATCAGTAAAATAAAAGATGGATCTAGGTCAGTTATTTTTGGTAGTTATAAACATCAGCACAAACCCATTCTAATTTTTCCAACATCTTCTTCAATAGGAATCGAATAAATTATCTGAAAAAAAATGTATCAAGAAAACGAAGCGTCGTAGAGCAAGAGAAATGGTTGAAAGAAGTTATTAGTACAATTTTGAAACTCCCAAGACATTGCAAAGTATGATCATTTATTTCGACTTTGGCTATTCTAATGCTGGCTGCATTAAAAAAGTATTTCTGTTTGACTTCTTATGAAGCACTGAGAGACCTTAATGGTTTATGTACTCTAGTAATAGTAAAATAATGGAATTTTGAAGACAGAAGTTAATTTTTGCTATAAAAAAACCATAATGTGAAGCAGAAACCCATTTTTATTTTCGTGATTTCCGAATAATTAATGTTCAGCAAGCAAGCCTTGATGCTGTGAATATTGCGTGGAACGACTGCTGGTTATTTAATAAAGTAATTTAATTTTATGTAATGTAATTTACATGGTCTCGTCCGTTATAACGGATGTTACAAAATCAACTTTGAAGTTAACAAAAAAAAAAAAAAAATTTAATCTAGTTGGCCTTGATTTTTGAAAATGTCAACAAAACATAAAAAAATCTTGTAGTTGCAATTTTTGTATGGTGAAGTGTTTTGTTTTGCAGAAATATGGAAAAATTATTAAAACAAATTTTGAGGTCTCATTGCAGGTGAGTAAAAATATTTTTTTTTTACTGATATGACCATGTCTAAGTCAAGTTATTATTTACTAATACTATATTATTATTAAATTATTTATTTATCAAAACAAAAGTTACATAATTTTTATTGTCTATATATGAGCAATTGAGGATTTTGAGCAGCGTCCGTTTAAATGGACATTGCCCAGTGGGGACATTTAAAATATATTTAAATATTGTATTAATGCTATAATTTATATAAATACTCACTAATTTATGTGCTATATGTATATGTGATACACTAACAATTGCTCAAATAATGGAAGAATTGGAGAACATGTGTGAAGTAACAGATAAGTAACAGATAACATGGACATATGCGTAATTCTTCCAACTGAACATCATGAAACTGATGAAGATTTGGATAAGGGTGATGAGGAACATTATCCGCTGAAGCAGAAGTACAACTTCAACATGATGAATCAAGCACTGATGAAGAGGACAATGTTCCATTCCAATTGGCAAAAAATAAATCATTCATACTCAATAGAGACCCAAGCCCATCCACAAGCTGCCAGTGAAGAATCTCAAAACTGTCGTACTCCTTCGGATTATTTTGGGCTCTTTTTTACTGAAAGCTTCCTTGGTTTCATAGTAGAGCAATCGAACATATATGCTTTACGAAAAAAATATGACCTAATTATTTTACGTCGGTAAAATTACTGCGTCATCTGTTCTCAATCGGAATTTGTGCAACTGGGAAAATAAGAGGAGGTCGCACCGAACAATGTTCGCTGACGTCAATTTTCAAGTAATGGTAACATTTTCTTTGTACGGTGGAAAGACAACAACGTTGTAACCATTGGCACAAATTTTGATCAAAATGGAAATGGTCGCTGCAAACGGTACGTCAAAGGACAAGGAGCCACACAGGTTGTTCAGCCTGAAGCTATTCAACATAATAATCAAGATATGGGTGGTGTGATAAAATTGATCAAATGGTGCCATTTATTGATTTCGAATACGTCAAAAGAAATGGCGATGGCCACTTTTTTCATATTTTTTGGATGTATCTGCGGTCAATGCATTGCTTTTAATGAAAAAGAATCGTCCAAATGATGCAAATTGTGCTAATTTGTTAGTATTCTGACGTTATGTTGCAAGATTTTTACTAGAATCGTATGGGACCCCTTCTTTTAGGAAGGCGCGCCGATCAATTGTGGATGATTCTCGATTTGATGGTAGAAACCACATAGGGAAATATACAGAAACTGATAAGAGATGTGCTTTTTGTGGAAAGAACTCCAAATTTATATGTAAATAATCTAACCCATAAAAACAATGTTTTTGTTAAAACTCTTTCTTTCCTTATGCATATGAGTCCTGAATCTCTCCGTGATTTCGCGTGACTATTTTAAAATTAATCTGTGGTCACAGCAAGTCTATGGACCAAGTTTCAGATTGATTGGAAGAGGGAAATGGGGTCCGTGACTGTGCGTGACTAAGCGTGACTGTGCGTAACTATGTCAAAGCTAATCTTTTTTTCACAACAGATTTATCGACCAAGTTTCAGATTGATCGGATAAGTGGAAATGTGTTTTAAATCACTCCCTGACTGGGCCTGACTATGTGTGACTGTGTGTGACTAAGTCAAAGTTAGTCTTTTACGGCAAGTTTATGGACCAAGTTTAAGATCAATCGGATGCAGGAAAATGACATTTAGATCACTCCGTGATTATGCGTGACTATGCGTGACTACCCCAAAAATAATCTTTAGTCACAACAAGACTATGGGCCAAGTTACAGATCAATTGGATGAGGGGGAATGGGGTCCACCCACGACAGACAGACAGAGAGTATGAGTTAAAAGAAAGAGTTTAAAAATATAGTAAAGGGCTTCACCGCAAAGAATGTTTTAAAACATATCATTTACCATGTTGAACCGTGTTCAACATAAAATTTAAGCACTAATTTGATTTCTTTATTGGAATCAGTTTTTCTCATATCTTTTTTTTTCTCCAGGAGAGATTTTAATTTGTTTTAATCTTTGACTAGATCTCACTATCACATTTTAGTTTTTGTAATAATATCAGACCAAGAGTCTTTAATATCATAAATTTTTTGTATTGTTAGTTAGTATTAAGCAAACCTTTAATAAAGCAAGAAGCTTTAGTTTAAATTGAAGATTTAACGTTTTTTCGGTCAACAAAAATTCTATTGGAACGGGAGTCACCCAATCCAACATATGGTCCTTCGAACCGGATCTTGCTCTAGAGCGATTGGGTTTGCTGTGGCTATGGTCTTTTTTTGAAGCTATGACGTTGGCGATAGTTTCTTCGGAACTCGAATCGGCCTCATCTTTCTCCCGGCAGTATGTTAAACCGTGTTTAACAGTAGTTGTGATGCTTACATTTTTATATAGACAAACAGTTACTCTTTTTTTTCTTCATTTTGGTTCATTTCTTTTTGCCACACTATATTACTTCTTTTTTATACATTTGAATTTTGTTATTTTTAGTTCATTCAAGAGTAGTTGGTTTCTCCTTGAAACCACTATTCTTGCCGTTCTTTTCTTTATTGATCTCAACATGAATTTGTATTTTTTCAAGTTTTAGTTTAAGAAAACCATCCAATAAAGCTAGAGGCTTGATTTACGTTTTATAACGTTAAACCGAAAATTGGTCGTAGTTTTTTTATTCAACCAAAAATTCCATTGGAACGGGAGTTACACAATCCAACACACCATCTTAAGTGGTCTGGTGGCAAGGTCCGTTTAAACGGACGGTCCCAAGAACCTATGTTTTACGAAAATTTTAATAAATAACATCATAAAACATCTATTTACATTGTATTATTTATAAAAATGTAAAAAAAATTTAGAAATAGACACCAGGAGGCTTTACCGCTTAATGGGTTAAAATGGAAACCGTACCAAACAGGGGTTATCATTTTGCATTTACGATACAGATGGAAGGAATTAAATACTAAGCCAATTTAACACTCTTACTTGTGTTATGTTCACAAAATTAAATGAAGTTGTTATTTAATATTTATCAAATTAAAGTGTTTTTAATTTTTCAACGGGTGCCTTAGACGTATAATAACTAACTAGTATGAGATATATAATATAACTTATACGTTCCCTTAAGTCAAATTCGCCTATATATAACGCAAAACAAGGAGTTGGACAAAAGTTTACGCAAGAGTATACTATTACGAAATTTAAATTTTGTTGAATGGCGATTTATGTCAGTGATAAGTTTTCTTTCTTTATTAACACTAGATCTACCGCGCCAGTCATTTTGATTGGTTGCACAATTATTTTTTAGAAATTTGTAATCGCTAAAAATATTTTTTATAAGAATATGTACGACAAAATTTTTTTGATATGGTTTTTTTTTATGTTTTGGTTTGTTTGTTAATGTGAAGCATGCATAGCAATTTTTTAAGCGTCAATATTAATTCATTTTTGGAAATTCACTAAAATTATGATTAGTGTTTGTTATTTTTATTTTATTTATTTTGCTTATTTATTTTATTTTAGTATATGGTATAAATCCTTACACACAATAAATCAAATATACAATATATAAAAATAATTTACCATAACAAATGACTAATTTATAAATTTAGCGGTTTAAATACAGAATAATGTTACGTCTTAAAATATTAATGGTTAGAGAATAATCAACAAATTGGTACAAATCATTAAAGTTAGTACATAATCTTCTTAATGGATCGGCGTTGCATAGTTCGTACGGAAAACTGGAATTGAAAGTGGATGAAAGTAACGTGTAGGTCGCTGAGGAACATTAAATGAAATATTGCGTAACTAGATTTTGACGATACATCATTAATCAGATTTGGCAAAAACGAAACATTCAGCATGGTTCTACGGCTCTTAAGTGTTGGCAATTTAATTATCGGCAATATACTGGCATAAGATACCAAATTTGTCGCCGGATTCCAGGAAAAACACCGCAAACAGAACAGAGGAAATTGGTTTTGAATGGATTCAATATGATCAATGTGGATGTTGTATAAAGGATCCCAGATAATTGAGCCATATTCAAGTATAGGTCTTACGAGGGATGTATATAATTGTTTAGTAATGCAGGGATCAGTAAATTCCTTGGCCCATCGTTTAATAAAAGCCAGTACTCCTCTTGCGTTATTGACCGTCATATTGGTGTGTGAAATGAAATTCAGTTTTGCATCAAACTAAATCCCCAGATCCAGAAATTTATGAACTGCTACCAATGGTTGTCCACCCAATTGGTAGTTTACATTTGTGTAGTTTCTTCTTGAAAATCGCATGTATTAACATTTCTTCCTATTCAGTTCCATTAAGTTTATATTGCACCACGTATAGAATTTATCAAGGTCCATCCGTAGATATAAGTGATCACCCTTTTCATTGTAAGTGGGGAAAATTTTAAGATCATGAGCATACATTAATATATTGCGAAATTTTATAGTGTTCGGGAGATCGTTAAATAAGGAAAAAAGGATTGCACCCAGATGACTGCCTTGCGGAACTCCCGAAAAGACATTTATATTTTTAGATGTTTTATTTTTATATTTTATCATTCTGCTGTCTGTCACATAAGTAAGACTTGATCCACTTTAGATTATTGATAGTAAACCCCAAAAAATTTATTCTTTTTAGAAGAAGGTTATGGTTAACTTTATCAAACGCCTTGCTAAAGTCGGTGCATATAGCATCAGTTTGTTTACTATTTACAAATCCTCGGTTGACTAAAGAAGTTAATTGTAAAAGATTAGTTATAGTTGAGCAACCCTTCCGAAAGCCATGCTGAAACGGTGATATTAAGGATGATGCCTTATGACTCTGGCAGTCTGTGATGAATTTCTCGAAAAGTTTGGGAATTGAGCTAGGTTTGGCAATTCCTCTATAATTTTTTACATCAGATTTACGACCGGATTGGAATAACGGAATATGTTAAACAAGAATGTGTTAAACAAGATGGTCAAAGGAACAGATAAACTTTCAGCACAATACTTTAAAAGACATTTGGGAACACCATCACGTCCATGGTTAAATGAAGTTTTTAGTCTCTTTAATTCACGTGCAACTTCAGCAAGTTCAATAAATGGTAAATGAATTGTTTGATTTAGAGAAAGATCAAAAGGATAACAACTAGAGTTATCATATTGGGCATCGGAATAAGTTGTAGCAAAAAAGTCAGCAAACATGTTATTTGTAGCAATATCATCACCAGATTAGTAGTTTTGAAATTTCATAACAGGCGGAAATTCATGAGATCTTCTTTTAGAATTTACAAAATTATAGAATAACTTTTGATTCAGCTTGAAATTAGTTTTTATTTTATTTATATAACTATTGTAAAGACCAGTATTCAATAAATTGTACTCAGCCCGGCAAGTACACTATTTTCCGTAATCAGTAAGAGTACAAGTTGCCTTATACTTTTTGTAAAGCTTATTTATTTTTAAGTTTTTAAATTTGATATTCGACGAGTGTTTTATCTTTGGGTTTTGTTGATACTCTGACCATAAGCCAGAGTATCAACAAACCCCAAAGTTTATTTTTTTTTTTATTTTTTAACATCGACAGTTGCTTGGAACTCCAAGGAGCGCCAGAATGATTAAAAATAATTCGTTTTGGAATACATTTACCCATAATGCAATAAATAGTTTTATAGAATGTATCAATAATCATATCAATATTAAAAGGGCTGTTATTAGTAATAACCAACAATTCATGCCAATCTGTGTTACGTATAAAACGACTTATCAAATCATAATTAGATTGCTTAAAACAAAATACTTTCTCAATTTTGATACGTTGTTTGTAGACATGAGAAAAAGGAAGAGGACATCTTATTTCAATAGTGGGATTTTGACGGTCTTCTGGTTTAGTGATCGGGCAGGATCGTATTGTGCATTCATTTTGATCATTGACGAATACTAAATTCAGCAATTTTCCATTGAGGTTGTATATACCATTTATTTGATACAGGTAAAGGGCAGAAATATCGCTTAAGAAGTTATCATAATTTTAAGGAACTAAATATGGAAATTCAGGTGGATAATTCTATAAGGTAGCAGGTAATTTAAAATCGCCAAGGGGCAATTCCATATGTGACGGAATGACATTTTGAGTTGAAAATTGAACTTAAGGCTATTTCGCAAAGCTATTTTCAATTGAAAATTCATTCTTCTGTTTGAAAATGATTGTTAATGAGTTAGAGATTTAAAAAAAAACTCTGAAACAATTTTTTCACTGTCTTATTCTTTTATTTTTGAGTAATTTCTTATTGTGTGACGGAATGACTTTTGTCAATTAAGAAGATAGTCAGTTTTTAAATTAATGAATATTTTACATATGATATATAAGCAATATAAAATTATAATTCAGAGCTGCTTAGCTATGATAGTGTTGAAGTTATTAACTGTCATTTGACGTGACGGAATGACTGTGACGGAATGACTAAAGCTTCTTAAACATGTATTAAAAGAAAATTTAGTAAACAAATAAATTTTATAATTATTTTATAATCTAGAATACTTGTAAGAAATTACATTTTGTAATTTGGAACACATTTTAATATATTTTTATACTTATTTCATATAAATGAAAAAAATTTTTTTTTCATCAAAGTTGACATTTTTTTGGAATTGCCCCAAGTACAAAACCAGAATCCGTTGAGTTTTAAGATTGTACCACATGTTTAATAGCTCGAAGATGGTTTTCATAAACAAAATAATCAGCCCACGGAGGGATATAAGAGCAGGTTACAAATATTTGTTTATTTTTTAGGTTTACTTTTACGAAAATAAATTCAGTATCAGAAATATATCAGTATATCTTTTAAATAACATTACATATACATATAATTACAAACCAAATTAAATTAAATCTGTGGTCACAAGCATTAACCGCCTAAGCCGAAATTGATACTTTCGAAAAAAAATCACCATATAAATGTAATGGGGCTTCATTACGACTTAGGTCAGTCTATTTTTATACCCTATACCACTATGTGGTTTGGGTATAATGACTTTGTGCTGCTGTTTGTAACAACCAAAAATATTTGACCTAGACCCATCTTTAATTATACCGATCGAATCAGAATCACTTTCTGAGTTGATTTAACAATGTCCGTCCGTCCGTCCGTCCGTCCGTCCGTCCGTCCGTCCGTCTGTGTGTCCATGTAAAGCTTGTAATCAAACTGCAGGTCGCAAATATAAATATATTTTGATGAAATTTGGTATATAAGCTTTTATCGGCCATGGGATGAACGCTATTGAAATTGGTGAGAATCGGTCCATGTTCAGACCTAGCCCCCATACAAATTACCCATATGAAATCGACATAAATTGCCATAAGATCCAAATTGTCATATAGATATTACTCAAATTGGGTTTGTATGCGTTCATTATATCCACTAATGAGTAGTCCAAAAATGATCCCTTTGACCTCATATAGAGCTGCTTCCCGATCTTCACTTAAATCTATTAAAAAACAAAAATATTGAACTGATTCTTCTCAAATTTTGTTTGTACATATTTTTGCAAAATACAAGAGACTTTACCAAACATGATCAGGATCGGTCCATTTTTGGACCTAGTCCCTTTATAGATATAGCATCCGATATGAATTTTTTCATATCTGCAGCCAAAAAAATTAATAAAAATCCCACTCAAATTTGGTTTTTGCTTATTTTCAATGTCCAGTTAGTTGGGCCTAAGAGATAGGGTTTCTAAACGCATGGTATAGGGTATCGTATAGTCGGTCTAGACCGACTATAATTTTCTTACTTGTTATTAATAACGTTTTAAAAGACAGTGTTAGTGAAATGGGGATTATCGATTGTGACCACTGATATTAGCCTAAACTACAAATACTTTTAAATAAAATTTGATTTTTATAAAGTTTTCCGTATTTTATTTGTATTTGATTTGTATCTTATAAAATATTTAAAATAATTAACATCGTATTTGTAGATTTTTTAGATTACCAGTCATTGTGACTGGTTCCGGTAGAGTAGTTCATTTCAGATTGCTGGTACATCTCGTGTTAGTGTCATGTTTGTAACTTAGATTATTCCAACCATCATGTTATCGCAAACTTCTAACATTGACACGACATAATAACGTGTTGTGGGTCTAAGAAAAAAACTCTTAATAAACTTTACATTATTTTAGCTGACAAACTTTGTTTAAGTATTTTTTTTTTTGTTTAGTTCGAAAAAAGATTTTTTGATATAATGTTCTTTGTTAACATGAAGCATGCATATCAAATAAACTTCTAGAAATGAACAAACAATTATACTTTAAAACATATGTACAGACTCTTTACAAAAGACTGTGATACATTTTGCCTAAAGCTGTATATAACGAGTAGATGTTGTTTGCCTAGATGCTACATAATATTATGTACAAAGCTATAAGTAGTTATTCAGCCATGCAGCCATATTAAGAAGAAGAACACTTTGTACATATTACATGTAGATTGAAAGATAGTCAACTCACACAAGTTCCAAACGATTTTACTTAATTTAAGAACACTTCCTAATATTCGACTTGTAAATTCTTCGCAATTACTACAATATAAATATTTCCATAAAAAGTAAAATATAGATATATACTTACAAGTTACAGTCGATTGACACAATATTAGAATCATCAGTTGTTGCTGACTTTTATTTAAATATGGTTCATTTTATCTATTATATTTAGGGCCATCACCTTCTCACTGATTTGCTGATATTTCAATGTGCTGATTCAGTAATAATATGATTAATTACACAATAGAATCACGAACAAAATACACGGACTTGACATTATAAGTTCTAGAGATTGGCGAGATTGGAGCAAAAATTTTTTATAGTCTTAAAAAGATTCTTAAAATCAGTGTGCCCCTCAAAAAAAGGTGTCATCAGTTTTTCTCCAACAGCTATTTCAAACTTAGTGCTAACGCTTAACTATTGTTGGGAATAATGTGGCTAAGAATCCGTTGAACAAGCTTTTATGAACATTTTATTCGAAAAACACATATTTTCCTGCGGTTTTTTTTTGAAAATTTATAGGAAAAAATTATCTTTTTTCACTTTTTTCAGTACAATTTACAGGGACACCAAATTCTACACTAACAATATTTGGCAAAATTGTAGCCATGGTAAAGCTGAACAATAAAATAAAGTGAAAATATCAATACAATTAAAACATGTTAAGTCACAACAAGTAATTGACAAAAACAACTTTGTACTTTAAAAGAAATCATGTAATCGAGTGCACAATCCTCTATTATGTTGTGTTGTATTGTAATATTTATTTTGTACATTTAAAAACATTTTTGTTACTTTTAGTTTTCATCAAGAAGATCGCTAGACATATAAAGCTCTTCGCCGTAGTTATATTTATAATCATCATCTGAATCCTCGTAATACTCCAATAATAATAGTTCATCGTGGAATCGAGCTTCCTATTCTACGCTATGTCTTTCCATCTGCTTTGTCGTTTTACGAAACCTGCAAACATAAAATAAATTGTAAACAATGTTATATATGCAATAGCTGTAACCCGGTGCGCTTCACTACACCCATCTTAGCGAAAAACAAAACTGGGAATACATTTTGTAGAAAACTATTTTTGGCGATTTTTGCGCTTTTTGTTTTCGGTTTTGTCGAATTTTATAATTCGCGATTTTTGGTTTTGGCCATCATTGCATTTTGTGATTTTTGATTTTGGCGCTTTTTGTTAGTCCCAATTTTCGGTTTTTGCAAATTTTATAAATCGCGATTTTTGGTTTTTGGCGATTTTTGATTTTGGCGATTTTTGATATTGGTGATTTTTGTTTTTTGCGATTTGTGATTTTTGGCGATTTTTTTTTTTTTATTTTTAATTGCGATTTCTGATTTTGGCGAGTTTTTATTTCGTGATTTTTGGCTTTAGCGATTTTTGTTTTTTTTTGTAATTTTTAATTTTTGTTTTTTTTTTTTGCAATTTTTGATTTTGGCGATTTATGTTACTTGCGATTTTTGGTGTTTGGTGATTTTTGATTTTGGCCATTCCACCCATATTTTCCACAACTACTTACAGTGGCAAGTAATGCACTTTTCAAAAGATTTAAGACTGTAAATTTCATAGTACTTCATATTTTTTTGTATATGAGTTGCCACGCTCATTAGTCCGATCCTGCCCATTTTTTGGGCAACTGCTCACATTAATAACTCATGAACTCAGACAAAGTTCCCAGCTTTCACTGCTACAATACTGTAGATAAGACATTATATATTCACTTCATGCGGGGGGTGCCACTCCGACTGATCTGATACCGCCCATTTTTTGTCGAGTACTAACGTTGATAACTTATAAACTCACACAAAGTCCCGAGGCTTCCACTATTATAGCATTCCAGTTATATTATGTTGAATACTTACTTTGAATGGGGGCTGCCACGCCCACTGGCCTGATCCCATCCATTTTGTATCACACTGCTCATATTAGTAACTCATGAACTTAGACAAAGTTCCAAGGCTTTCACTATTACAGAACTCCACATATATGCCATTATATATTTTCTTTGTGTTGGGGGTACCACGACCACTGATCTGATCCCGCCCATTTTTTTCTGAGTACTTATGTTGATAACTTATGAACTCATAGTAAGTACCAAGACTTTGTCGATAGTACTCTAGATATATGACATTAAATTTTTGCTTTGTAGATGTTAAAAATTCACTTTATATGTAAAATTCCACATCCACCAAATCCGTAAAAAATATAACATATTTTTCCTCTGGGATAGGCAGTTACCTGCTGTAAGAATTTCAAGACGATAAGTCCAGTGGTGTAGTATCCTATGAACCACAAATGTACATACAAACGTACAAGCAAACGTACAAACAAACGTACAAACGAACACACAAAACTCCATTTTTATATATCTCTAATATTAGTAGGCTAGGCGATTTCTTGTGACTGATGTTTTGTTCTACCGTTTTATCCCGATTTTGACCAAACGTATATTATTTGAAAGGTATTTCTTTTTGTCTGCTCACAAGATTTACAGATTTTTAAATTTTTTTCCTTTATTGTGAGTAAATTGCATTTAAAGTAGCTACACATAAAATTATACAATGCTATGTGTGAGTTTATTAAATTTGTTATTGTGTTTGTAATAAAAATGAGTTTGTTTTTTGTGTTGATTTGCGAATTGGCTATAATTGATTAGCATACCTTTAGGGTCTTTATTTAATGAAAAAATAAAATTTCCTAGAATTTGCGATCGAATTTTGAGGGATGGAATCTGCCAGTAAGGTATAGAAACATTTATAGATAATATTTATTACCTTGGCTCAACTGGCAATGATGTTTGGTGGATCATACTGGGGACGATTTTCCCATTCTTCGCCACCGCAGCTAAAAATTGGCGCAGTTTCGTCGTTTATTGTGCAGATGTTATTTTGGCACTGGAGCATCATATGAGCTATCTTTAGTAGTTGGGCACGCGGAAAGGATGTTTGTTTCTACGTGAGTAAAAATTCTCTGACTTATGTTTCCTACTCGGACTTTGCAATTTATATGGGTGCCAAACCGGACAAACGCTCCTTTCCTTTTTAAAATTTTTTTTTTATAACATTTGATGTATACGTTCTTAAAGTCTTTACTAAGGCTACTTTTTCTTCTCTGTGGTGTAAAAGTACCACAACAATAACAAGAATTTTTTATATTACCTTCCTATCAATTTTAGCTCCTTATAAACCACTTCACAATGTTTTTAGTTTTAATAGATTGCGATTTTTTTTTGTTCAGAATATCTTAGAAACACCTTATTAAATTTCTGTTCGATTTAAGGTAGATTTAAGAACTTTGCTAATTTATTCTAAGTTTATACAGGAAAAATATTAATTTTATGTTAAATTTATTTGTCTGCATTTAGATGTAATGATCGCGATCGCAAAAAGTCACTGAAAAGAAGCTTAGTAAGTAAATAACAATATCTAGAACTAGGCAAAAAACGACAAGATCCAAAAATATTAAATATTTAAATCAGAGCCCAAGAAATGAAAAAAAAAACAAAAATTTTAAAAAGCAATAGAAGTATACTTTAGTTAAAAAAGGTGCAGTGTTATAAGGCCACAGGTAATAAGGCCATATGGCTATATTTCTCAATGAAATGTGAAATTAAGCCATATGGCTTTATTTCCATAGATGAAGTGAAATAAATCCATCTATAGCGTTATTGCACTTTTGATAATTTTCCGTTTACTGATTGTACACGTGTGTATTTTAATTTCTGTAAACTTAACAATCACCACAATTATAACTTAGATTTTCATTGCGAACTATATGAATAATGAGCATTTGCTTAAATTCTTTTCGATTGCATCTAAAACATAATTATGTGTATCAGATATGCTCTTTGACTGTATAGCTTTCGAAATTGTTGTTGGCAAAACGAGCGGACTGTATTAGAAATTGCCAATTATTTTTGTATCAGTATGCATATTTTTTTCCACTTTAGTATCTGGACACGTTAAATTGTTTCACAAGTTCCTCAATGCTTAAATATGTCAATGATGTTAGCGAAAGTTATAGGAGAGACTTTGGAAATTTGTGTCTTTTTTTGTACTGAATAGTTAGTTGTCTACGCAGAATTCTGCTATAATCTATTGTATTGGATGCATTTTTCGTTGTCTGTATTTGTTTACATTTTTCGTTGTCGAAGAAAAATATCACGTACACTGGTGATATGATTTGCATTTTTTTATCGTCACATTTAATTTCATTGTTAGCATTCAATTTCATATCGCCAGTTCATAAACAAAGTGCAGTACTACTGGAGAAAACTTAAAATTTCGGTCGTCGTCGGAAAGGGGCAAAAAATGCTTCATTACACAGTTGCTGAAAATCGTTTTTCATTGGCCAAAATTCTTTAACTTTTGAACTTGACTAAGCATGCTTAGATTCTATGAGAATGTTCAAAAAAGTTGTACAGCGTTACCGTAGCAACTGTTTTATCAAAAATTGTTGGTGTAAAATTACGAGTTAGTTATGCTCCTTAGTTAAAAATAATGAGAATATGCTATGCGCTTCGAGAATCGGTCTTAGGTCCAACTAATTAGGTATAGAAAATAAGCATTTTAGATGTATTGCTAATAATTTTGTGCCTTCGGATATAAAAAAATTCATATCGGATGCAATATTTGTATGGGGCTAGGTCGAAAAAATTGGCCGAAAACTTATAAAAATCAAAATTCAGGACAGTCTGTGCGATATTTTTGTTTCTTGATAGATTTAAGTGAAGATCGGGAATCAGCTTCGTATTGTGGCTATGACTGAGAATTGTCCTATAGGGTTATTTTTGGAATATTGATTAATGGATGTGATAAACACACTCAAACCCAATTTGAACGAGATCTATACAAATTTTAGAATCTTTTGAGGCCCATAAAAAATAGGTCACCAATCTTGCCAACCTGATTATAGGTTTTTGCAACCGTTTGATGGCAGAATCAAGTCCGTGTGTTTTGCAAAAAGTTAATTTGTTGCACGGTGCTATCAGTCACGTGTACGCTAATAAATGTTGGCAGCGAACATAAAACGGTTGGAAAAAGTGTCATTTTTAAAATACATAATTTTTTTTAAAAATTTAGCTTTCCAATAAAATTTACTTTTTCGTAATTAAGTATTTTCATCATTTTCATCTATCAGGTGGGAACTGTCTCATGATATTTTTTATTTTTTTGTCTCTAAGCATTTTAAGTTAGGACGAAAATTGTATTCTACTTAAGGAAGAATTTTTTTTAAAGTTTTTTTCTTTAAATATTTCGTACTTTGTATACTGCCATTTTTTATTTACTGCCATTTATCAGAATTCCGAAATGTTTGTGTTATTTCGATGTTATTTTTTTATGGCGCAGAACTGTTGATTTCTCCATACCCAGCTTAGCATAGTCATTGTTCGACAACTTTTGGAATGTACATATATTTGCATGTATGTGCGTAATGATCAGTATATTTGGCAAAATGTTGTAGTGTTGTCAAAGTTCATAAAGTGGCAATATCAGAAGACAACAAGTTGAAACTTTTCAAAGGCGATGCCGAACGTTTACACCACTATGTGGCCATTATACCCCATATCGATAAGTGGTCAGGGTATAATGAGATGAGCTGATGTTTTTAACTACCAAAAATATTGTGTTTGAGATGTAATTTATCTCTTGTTCATAACTCTAAACCAACGCATTTTGACTTAGGCGGAAGGTCTACTTCGCTTATTGATTACTTTTGATGTGTTAACATCTATACGCGAAGGGGGGTAAATTTCTATTTCACAATACAATCAAAAAAACAGCGTACATGTGAGAGTCACATCTTACGCGTAAGATGTGACCATTAAGACAAATCGGTATGACTTATGATTGTTTGGTGAAAAAATTATTGTATGAAATAACCTTTTTGTCGCTGTTTTCTACATTTTATTTATTACCAGCTGTTTACACATCTCCCCTGTGATCGGACTCACATGATTTTTTTGGTTAGCGATGTTTCATTTACTAGTTTTGCTGCCTTCTCTTTTAATTTTCAATATAAACATGAATTTATCGAATATAGCGATTTTAATAATATTGATTGGAATGGTTTGATTTCTTTTGTAAATAAATTTAATTCTTCTCTAGTGTTCGAGGCTATTGATGTAGATACTAAGTGCTCTGCAGTTTCTTCTCTTTTTAACAGTCTGTTTTCCTTTGTCCCTGTTGTTCGCAAGCGGGTTCATTACAGGAATGATTCTTGGATTGAGTCTAGGGATATTTTACTGGCTAGATCGCTAAGGGTTATGTCTCATTCGGCCTTTCAATCAAATCGTTCGTGGGTTAATTGGAAAACTTTTTGTAGGCTTCGAAATAGAGCAAAAAATATCATAAGGAGGGAAAATCAAAAATATTTTTCTAGAATTTTTTGGGGTCTGGATTCTGCGGATGCTGAGTGCGTTGGTGATGATAGTGTTGCTTGGGATGGTGACGTTGAGGTTCTTAACCATTTCTATGTTGGCAGTGTGGGTTCTGATTATCAGGAGTTTCCTGGCCTTGATGTTTTAAATGATTCTCGCAATTCGTTTTCCTTTCGTTGTGTGAGTGATTAAGAATTATCGGATGCTCTTCATAAAGTTAAATTTAATTTAGTTGGAATTGATGGTATTTAAAGTTGTATTTCCTTTTATTTCTGGTTTAGTCTTAAATTTATTTAACGCTGTGTTGATGACTTCGGATTTTCCTGCAGCTTGGAAAACTGCGCGGGTCGTGCCTATTCCCAAATCTAATGTTGTTCATGTCCCGGATGACCTTAGGCCTATATCCATACTTCGCTCTTTATCTAAGGTATTGGAGCACATTCTCAAAAATCAGAATTTTCAATCTTCCCTGTTAGATGTATTTGATTCTCAATATGCCTTCCGTAATGTTTATAACACTACGTCCTTGCTGCTTGAGCTAACGGACTCTATTAGGCAGATTGTTAATAATGATAATGTAAGTGTTTTGGTTTCTCTTGACTTCTCTAGGCCTTTAATTCTATTAAGCATGTGAGTATGATTTATAAGCTAAGAGATGAATTTGGGTTCTCCGGCTCTGCATGTAAGCTCATTTTATCCTATCTGGCTGGTAGATCACAGTTTGTCGTTGTTAATGGTGTTAGTTCTGGTTTGTTGTCGCTTCATTCCGGTGTACCACAGGGTTCTGTTTTGGGTCCGTTGTTGTTTATTATGTATGTAAATGACGTTTCTCTTGTTACTTATTCGAGAACCTGTAGGACTTTCTTATTTGCTGACGATATTTTTTTGTTATTTAGTGGGAATCGCAACTTTTTCGATGTTTTCGAAAATCACATCAATTTATGTCTGGATCGCGTTTGCCGATGGACTTCAGATATCTCGTTAGTTATCAATTCTTCTAAAACTAAGGCTACGATGTTTGGTCCAAATAATCGATTTATCCTTGATCAGAATATTTTTCTGGGTGATCATGAGATTGAGTTTGTTTGCCATCACGGATGTTTAGGTGTCGTGTTGGATAGTAAACTTTCATTTGAGGCCCATATTAATGTTTTGGCTGATAGAGTTTGGGGTAATTTGCGTAGGACTTATTCCATTAATGTTTTTTAACCTTTTCACATTAAGCGAAAGCTGGCTCATGCGCTCTTAATGTCCCAAGTTCTATATGGATTTGAAGTTTTTAATGGTACTATTGGGATATATCTCACGAGGTTAAAACGTATTGTTAATACTATTGTGAGGTTTGTTTATAGTGTCCGATCCCGTGAACATATGTCTAGTTATGTTTGTCGGTTTCTTGGTTGTTCTTTTGAGGATTTCGTTAAATATCGTATGTTGAATTTGTTTCAAAAGATTGTGAAGAATGGTAGGCCTGCTCGTCTTTGTTATGCCTTTTTCTTTTCGCGGTCTACTAGAAATCCTCAGATTTTCATTCCAAGAATTGTACGGTGTATCTATGAAAGGTCTTTTGTGGTTAGGATTTCTTGTTGCTGGATTATTTTGCCTCATGAATTGAGCATTTTTTCACATTCGAATAATGTATTTCGGTTAAAATTATTAGAGTTTCTTGGTACTCATTAAAAGGGGTTCTATATTAGGTTTTGTCCTTGGATCATGGCTCTATCGAATATGATTTAGAATTTAGCTTATTGAGTGTTGAGTGCCTCTAAAGTGAGTCAACTCAAAATTTACAAATTTTTAGTAGAGGCAAAAAACGGGATTTTTAATATTTACTATAAAATTTAAAAACAGTTGTTTCGTTGTAAAGAATTGCGAATAATAAGTATACAACAGTAGTTGTTTTTGCGATTTTTTCAGTGATCGTCAAAAATAACAAGTTTTTTGGATGCAAATCAAAATATTTTTTTTAGTGGACTCTCAAAAAGCTACTCTTGTAACTACTCGTATACTCGAAAGCCTAGAAAAACCGATGTAAGATTTTTACAGTGGACAGATATGAGCAATGTGTATCGTTTTCTTGCAGAAAGTGAAAATTGAAAAATTTTGAGCTGACTCACTTTAGAGGTACAGGTGAGATATCCTTATTATTTATTATTATTATTTATATTCTTATTTTTGATGTGTAAACATTTATACGCGCAGGGGGGTAAATTTCTATTTCACAATATCATCACAAAAACAGCGTAACATTTAACGCGTAAGACAAAATCGGTGTGACTTACGATTGTCATAGTCAAAAAATTATGATATGTTTGTAAATGAGAAATGAAAAATTAAAAATAAAAAATGAAAATGGAAAATAAAATATGAAAAATAAAAACTGAAAAATAAAAAATGAAAAATGAAATATTAAAAATGAAAAATAAAAACAGAAAAATAAAAAAAGGAAAAATGAAAAATAAAAAATAAAAAATGAAAAAGAAAAAATGAGAAATAAAAAATTAAAATGAAAAATAAAAAATGAAAAACAAAAAATGAAAATTAAAAATTGAAAAATAAAAAATTAAAAATAAAAAATGGAAAAATGAAAAATGAAAACAAAAAATGAAAAATAAAAATGGAAAATGAAAAATGAAAACAAAAAATGAAAAATAACAAGTAAGAAAATTATAGTCGGTCTAGACCGACTATATGATACCCTATACCATGCGTTTAGAAACCCTATCTCTTAGGCCCAACTAACTGGACATTGAAAATAAGCAAAAACCAAATTTGAGTGGGATTTTTATTAATTTTTTTGGCTGCAGATACGAAAAAGTTCATATCGGATGCTATATCTATAAAGGGACTAGGTCCAAAAATGGAATGATCCTGATCATGTTTGGTAAAGTCTCTTGTATTTTGAAAAATATGTAGAAACAAAATTTGAGAAGAATCAGTGCAATATTTTTGTTTTTTAATAGATTTAAGTGAAGATCGGGAAGCAGCTCCATATGGGGTCAAATGGATCATTTTTGGACTACTCATTAGTGGATGTAATGAACGCATACAAACCCAATTTGAGTAAGATCTATATGACAATTTGGATCTTATGGCAATTTATGTCGATTTCATATGGGTAATTTGTATGGGGGCTAGGTCTGAACATGGACCGATTCTCACCAATTTCAATAGCGTTCATCCCATGGCCGATAAAAGCTTATATACCAAATTTCATCAAAATATATTCATATTTGCGACCTGCAGTTTGATTACAAGCTTTACATGGACACACAGACGGACGGACGGACGGACGGACGGACGGACGGACGGACATTGTTAAATCAACTCAGAAAGTGATTCTGATTCGATCGGTATAATTAAAGATGGGTCTACGTCAAATATTTTTGGTTGTTACAAACAGCAGCACAAAGTCATTATACCCAAACCACATAGTGGTATAGGGTATAAAAATGAAAAATGAAAAATTAAAATTAAAAAATTAAGAATGAAAAATAAAAAATGAAAAATAAAAAATTAAAAATGAAAAATGAAAAATGAAAAATAAAAAATAAAAAATAAACAAGTTAGAGTGTTAAATTCGGCTGTGCCGAATCTTTGATACCCTCCACCTCGGTTTGAGTCTTGATAATAAATGTAAATGAAAAAGTAAACAATTTGTTAAACTTAATACCAAATTATTTCAGCAAATTCTTTGGGTTGGTTTTCGTCTTTTCATCGTGGTTGTTGATCGGCACGCATTTAGGTTATATACCTATATGCATGCGTTTCCTGTTATATGACATAACTTCTCGTTTAATTTAGTTTTTGCTAATTAAATAGCTCGCCCTAACCTCCATTGCAAAGGTAATGGTTGTGTAGGGTGGCTATATGCATTAAATCGTGCTAATTGGAGATGGCTGTATAGTTTCTTTTAACTGGCCAAATATTTCTTCATTGCGGCCATATAGGTCGGATGGAGTAACAAAATAATAACCAAAAAAAAACTCTCTCAATTTTTTTTATTAAAATATTGCCATATTCGGAAAACATAGAGAATAAATTTATAATAATAAATATTCAAATTAGGGATGCCAAACGCAAAAAACCAAATGTCCCAAACATTTAAAAAAAATAATATGTTTTCTTTATTTTCTGAAAAACTTCAAATTTTCATCCAAAATAAAAATTGTGAAAATTTATATATAAAAAATAACATTCTCATCAAATTGCGTTTATTTATGTAACAGTTTTTATGTTCACAATTCTTAAATATCATTTGACGTTTTCGAAAATTCATTGAATTTAAATTAATGTTTTCTGTAGTGTGATTCTGTAAATTTCAACGATCCGACAATCGCAAAATATATCGACTAAGTACATACATCTTAACGACAGTCGACAAATTTATTTTTCTATTTATTTAAATTGTAAACGAGTGGCATCTCTGTCAAAATAAGCGAAAAACACAAAGAAGATTAGAAAAAAAACAAATTAGTTCGTGTTTGACAGGATGATTTTATGTTTATGCCTAATATCTTTATTTTTTTACTAATATTTCTGTGTATTTATTTGAAAATGAAATAATGAATTGAATATGCTATTTAATTTTTTTATTTATATAAAAAAGTTTTTTAATTAAAGCAAAATATTTTCACTAATTTATGATTTTTATTTATGTATTGCGACATTTCAACCTAAAAATTTAAGTTTTTATCGATTGAATAAACAACACAAAAATGGTTGTCGTTTATATAACAACAACAGCTGACTTTAACAATAGCGAATATCGTTTAAAAATTTTACTGATAATTTTGCAATTTTTTTTTTTTTACTGAATCTCATTAATTTCTCCTGAATGTCAAGATTTTTTTTTAATGTATTTAAATGTATTTGCTGTTTTTTTTTTTTTTTTGGAATTTCAATTTGTGTTTAACGATTAAAATTTATATATTAAAAATGCAATTGATGTCTTCTAAATTTAAAATTATAATTTCCGATGTTTTGATATTTTTTTTTTTCAATTCATCTTTATTTGCAATCTATTTTTCAAAAATTAAAATAATAAGCAAATCTTATAATAATTAAAATTAACGGAGGTACTGAATTCCAATGAACTCGGTAAATGAAAAATTAAAAGCAAAAACTCTTATTATTTACATATTTACTTTTTATTTTCTAAAGGATAGGTCCAGTATATGGAACCTTTGCAACCGTTTTATTTCATCACTATCATCTAAAAGATTTATAGCTAATATGTTTGGGTGATTGCTAAGTCTATTAAGGTATCTTTCGCTAAAACTGCTAATTTCATCTTTTACTTTTGGAATTTTAAGGTCCTTGTGTATATTGTTATTAGTTATAAACCAAGGTGCATTTGTTAATAGCCGTAATGTTTTTGATTGATATCTCTGCAAAATTTCAATGTTTGAATTGCTGGTTGTCCCCCAAAGTTGGACACCATAGGTCCAAACTGGCTTAAGAATGGTTTTGTATAAGGTTACTTTGTTTTCTAAACTTAATTCTGATTTTGGACCCAACAGCCAATACATTCGTCTCGTTTTTATACTTAAGTGCTCACGTTTCTTTTTAACATGTTCCTTCCATGTAAGTCTTCTATCAAGATGAAGACCCAGGTATTTTACATTGTTACTTATCGGTATAATAGCACCGTTTAAGTATACAGGTGGACAATAATTTTTTCTTAACGTAAATGTAATATGAATTGACTTTTCTGTATTTACTTTAACGTTCCAATTTTTTAACCAATTATCTACAAGATTTAACTCATTTTGTACCAATTCAGAGGCTGCAATTGGTGATTCATTCGATGCTAATATAGCAGTGTCATCTGCATAAGTAGCAATTGTAAGACCATCTACATTAGGCATATCTGATGTGAATATTGTATAAAGTACTGGACCAAGTACGCTGCCCTGTGGAATCCCAGATTTAATTTGTCCAAAATTTGAATTTTCTCCATTGATACAAACGTAGAAGTATCTTTCATCAATATATGATTTCAGCAGAAGATAATATGGTACAGGAATAAGCTTTTTTAATTTATGTAACAGTCCAATATGCCACACTCTATCAAAAGCTTGTTGAACATCTAAAAATACGGCGGAACAATACTGTTTTCTCTCGAGTGTGTTGGTAATGACGTTAACAATCCGGTGACATTGTTCAGGTGTACCATGTTTGTGCCGGAACCCAAACTGATATTCTGGAATTATATTTTGTTTTTCTATTATGGGAAGAAGTCTTTTAAGAAATAGTCTCTCAAAAATCTTAGAAAATGTTGACAATAAGCTTATTGGTCTATAAGATGTAACAGCATTTTCCGGTTTATTAGGTTTAAGTATCATAACTATTTCAGCATATTTCCACTGAGATGGAAAATGACTTAATCTCATGATAGAGTTGAATATGGTCGTAAGAAAAAGCACACCTTTTTCAGGCAAAGATTTTACTACCTTGGAGTCGATATTATCATATCCTGGAGACTTTGTGTTGCTTAATTTATTAATAGCACTTCTCACCTCTGATGAAGTTATATTCCTAATCGGATGATCCATTTGGCAATGTATATTTAAAAAGTTTTCAATTTCATATCTGTCTGCTGGATTATTTAATGAAAATGGGTGAAAGTCTGTTCTAGATGTTCTTTAAATGTGTTAGCTTTGCTTTTTTCAGATCTACACCAAACTCCATTAGCGTCTTTGATTGGTATGTTCCTCCTTGTAGGACGTTTGAGATATTTTGTTGCTTTCCATAGACTATGCTCGTCATTTTGTGATACATCAATATTGCTCAAAAATGTTTTCATCAAATTACTTTTATATTCTTTTAACCGTTTTTTTAAATATTGAGATGCCCTGTTAAAATTTGTTTTATCTAATGAACTTCTGGTGTTCTGATATAATCTCCGTAATCTTCTTTTTTCAGTAATAAGTTCTCTTATTTCAGACGATATTCTAACATTATAGCCATTAGTTTCGGGTTTTTTGGGTGTTGATATAAATGCTGAATCATGAATTAAGCTGGTAAATGTTTCAACAGCATCTTCCAACTCACAACCAGTTTTAAATGGTATATTTAAATTTATGTTTTGCTCTAACCAATATCCAAAATATTCCAAATCTGTTGCAGCGGTAAAAATTTTTGACTTTTTCGCTACAGTATGAAGAGCTACGCTAAATGTAATGATTATTGGACTATGATCAGAACTCAAAAAAAATCGTGGTATGCCATTATAAATAATAAAATCCAAAAGATCTGGTATTTTGTTTGGATCACTAGGCCAGTATGCAGGACTTCCCGTTGATAATGATGAATAATGGTTTTTAACAACACACTTATAAAGCTCCCTTCCTTTTGGGTTTGAAAGACGAGATCCCCACCAGGGGAAATTTTTAATTCCAGTTTTTAGAATTGATATTTTCTTAAATTTGAATGGAAAATTTAAGAAGTGCAATTTTGTATTTATGTGAATAATAATGCTTTAGTAATTATAAACAATTTTTAAAAATTTGATGTAATCGCAATCAGATATTTTGTAGGTAAAGCAGAATAATAATTCTTTATAACTATGTAGAACTTTTTTGAAAGCAAAAAACTCATTGATGAACTCGGTAACTCTATTTTGTAAAGACAACAAAAAGTTAATATGCCAAACTTATGTTCATATTTGTAAAAGAATAATGAAAAAACGTACGAAATAAAAGACCAGCCCGTGTATACTCTTAACATTGTGCTGTATGATATCTATTTGAAAATATTGACATTCATGTTAAAATAGAAATAACTATTGCAAAGCTAATTAGAACAAACAAAAATTGTGGCGCCATCTACTGTAGCATAGTCACGCTGAGCAGAAATGTATTTTCCCCACAACAAAATATTGCAGAATTTTATGTAAATAAAATAATGTACCGATTTATTTCTAACATGCAGTTGTTATGGATATACATATATAATATATGTATATTATTTGTATTATTTAATATGTTTGTGTATGTATATGTAAATATTACACACAAAAAATGCAACATCAAACGTTATTTTTGTGTTTTTCTCTTTAACTTAATTTACACATAAAATTTTTTTGCTAAATTTACATTGTTTTTTTTTTATTAACAACTAGGTATTTTAGCATTATATGCTTTAGATGTTGGTGAATTTTTACTCCCTTTATATTAACTCGTAGTGTCTGCTTGTCGAAAAAATTTTGGATCGATTTTAACCAATTTCCCGTAAGCCATTCGATCTGAAATTTTGCAGGCAGGCTCGTCGTAATAACAGAAATGATCTAACAAATTTTTAGAGTGATGCCAAAACAATGGAAACTTTAAAACTTTTCTACCAGAGTTAATAAAAAAATGTACAAAAGGTTAGTTTTTATTACATTATTACCACAACGACCACAAAAACAACAAGTCCAGCTATGACAACAACACAACACTTAGAATAACAACAAGAACAATATAGAAACATCATATTTTTCATTTTTTTTTTATTTTTCAGAGATTTCCCTGGACCTGTTCCACCGATTTTAATTATTTTTGAAACAGAAATCTTCCCATGAATTTGGTGAATCATTCTCACTAAAAATAATCACTATAGCTGCACCACTCAGGGCGTGATCGTGACAAGAACAACATAGAAAATTATATTTTTTCAAGACTTTTTTTAGTTCTTCATTCAAATCTCGGGCCCTAATCGACCGATTTGGACGATTATAAATAGCAAACTTTTCAGGATGTTAATGAATCATTTTTTATATCAACGAGCACCCTAGCTGCCCGATTGATGCCGTCATCGTGATTTCCACAGACGAACAGACGGACAGACGGACATCGCTATATCAACTCCGGTTGTTATAAGGATCACAAATATATATATTTTATGGGGTCCAATATTTTTTTTTTAAATTATTACAAACGGAATGACAGACTTATATATACCCTCTGCACACTGGAGTGGAGGGTATAAAAATAAAAAATGAAAAACGAAAAATGGAAAATGAAAAATGAAAAATAAAAAATTAACCGGTTAAAATAATAAGTATTAATAAATAATTTTGTATTAGTAGAGCCCCTGCATTTGATTGCTGTAAGTGATACATGATGATGCTTTCTGTTTGATTTTAAAAAAGTGACATAAAAAAATCTTTAATTACTAGATGTTTACACATCTCCCCTTTGCTCGGACTCACATGATTTTTTATATTATTTATTATTTCAAGAGAAATAAGTAACAAAAAAAACTTTTTTTGTTTAACAATTAACAGTATATGTAATATATTCAATGTTAACAAGTAATAGTGTGCAATGTGGCTATGCCGAATATTTGATGCCCTCCACCAGGGTCTTACATTTACCTGGGTTGCGCAAAATTTTTGAAAAATAAACAATGTGATAAACTTACTACTAAATTGTTATAACAAACACACTGACTTTTTTAATTTTTTTTTCAGAGGTGTGTAATATAAATCAGATTCATGTGTGCATTAATTATAGGGAAAATTTTTATAAATGTTAAGCACCATGTATCTGTCGTTTTGCATATTAGTAATGCGGTTTACCATAGTCACTAGGGTGGCCCTTCGTTATATGGAGGGAAAAAAAAGTGTTCAAACTGTCGGTCTCACCCCCTAGAAATATGCGAATAGCAAAAAAACTGAGAAATACAAAGTTTTGGGCCAATCAAAAAACGTTTAGTCGTGGCGCAAAGCGATTGAAAATTTCAAGTGTGTTTATATGGGGAAAATATGACTTTTTTTCAGATTTTTCGAAAATTTCGTTCTATAGTTTAATTATACCGACAAGCTGTTATATAATTCGGGATCAGTATTAAATTATCCATTCAAAAGGCTATAAAACTTCAAAATCGAATAAAACCTCGCCAAGAAATAGCAAATGCCCCAGACCACTTTTGTGCCAAAAAAAACTAGGTCATGAAATTTGATGGCATTTTTTTCAACTTTGAGAAATTGATTAAAGCCATCATTCTTTTTTAGTCTCTATACTTATAAGTACGCAGATATGAAGTATTGTTTTATTACCACGTTGTTAACCTATTGCGCATTGAGACCGAAAATTGGAAATGTTTTTGATAAAATTTTTAAAACTCCTTTTTCAAGTTTGAAAAAATTTTCTTAAACAAAATTTAAAAAAATTAATATATTACTTCAAGGTTTTATTAAATACACGTTGCAGATTAACTGTGTGAATTTTTAAGTAAATCCCTCAACCAGAAATTTTTTGACAAAGATTTTATTTTTGCGGATTTCGAGAAAACTTGGATTTTTGTGAAATATTCTGTAAATGTACTCTTTCTAAATACTTCGTATCAAAAATTCATCATTTTTCTACTTTTAAATGTTATGTTTTATCTTAATAGCCTAGGGTTTCGGAAAAAAATAATATGACTCCATTAGCCCTTTTGGAATTGGGGTCACATATGACCCCAAGCTAATAAAAGACAATTTATTCAAAAAAGTCAAATATTTTGTAAGTGCTGTCCAATTTTTAGATGCGACGCTTAAAATATAATAACCAGATGTGTAGAAGTTTCGTTCCAAAAATATTGGATAAATCCGAGAACGTTAACCCATTATCTGCCAAGGCCAGATTTGGATTTTAAGATATTTTTACATAAAAATTACCGAAAACGAGATTTTCTGTTACACTCGATGAAACCACTATGTAAAATTTAAGAAAAATAATTTGGTTAATTTTTTTTTATTTAACCCTTCAGTGCTCCTGAGATCAAAATTATCCATTGTGATATATCTCTGGTGCAATTATATGCTTATTGCTCGCGAATATATATTAAAACAACTTTTAACCAACGTGGTAATAAAACAATACTTCATATCTGAGTACTTATAAGTATAGAGACCAAAAAAGAATGATGGCTTTAATCAATTTCTCAAAGTTGAAAAAATGCCATCAAATTTCATGACCTAGTTTTTTTTTGGCACAAAAGTGGTCTGGGGCATTTGCTATTTCTTGGCGAGGTTATATTCGATTTTGAAGTTTTATAGCCTTTTGAAAGGATAATTTATACTGATCCGGAATTATATAACAGCTTGTCGGTAAAATTAAACTATAGAACAAAATTTTCGTAAAATCTGAAAAAAAAATCATATTTTCCCCATATAAACACACTTGAAATTTTCAATCGCTTTGCGCCACGACTAAACCTTTTTTGATTGGCCCAAAACTTTGTATTTCTCAGTTTTTTTGCTATTCGCATATTTATAGGGGGTGAGACCGACAGTTTGAACACTTTTTTTATTAAGGGCCACCCTAATAGTCACCGTATAAGCCCATAATGTATGGTTTATTGATATTCTTGAGCATTTAGAGGGTACTGAGAGACCAGCTCTTTCTTTTTGCCTGTTATTATTTAAAGATTTCGATTTATTAGCATAATTTAAAAGGCCGCACGAAAAAACCATCAAGATTCTAATTTGAATAATGAATTTATATGCTAAATGTGACCAACTTTATGACTTATTTATAATTTCATTATAAGAGTTTATAGCTCAAACGTTAGTCTGAAAATAGAATACAATATTCAGTGTGTGCAAATGATTATTTTATAAGAAAAGTATTGTATCATTATATTGCGGAAAGCAGATATTGTCAAAACGTCTTTTTGTGCGTGTTGCTTTCTTATTACTTAGTCTTTGTAATTGTAGTTAACAGCCAATTATGCCAAAAGATTTCTATCTGTTTTGTTGCTATTTTCAAGATTGTTGGTTTAATGATAATAACAATTTCTTTTTTTTTTATGGCATTGAGTGAAAAGCATAAACCCGTCTTTATCATCAACTAATCATTACTAACTGACAACAATTGTTTACATCCGGCTTTCGACATTAACAAACTCATTTCTATAATATTAAAGTTATCTATGATAAATGTCAAGTTTGGGAAAAATTAAGACATGCAGTTAAAAGATTTTTTTTTTATCATTTCAAAGAAGATTGGTATGTTAAAAAAAGCCATAGAATATGTGCAGGTATTTATAAAAACTTTAAAAACAAATCTCAAGTATTATTAAATTTATTTATGAAAAAACACATGTTTTGTTTGAATTTAAATAAATAAGACTAATATTCAAAAAAACTAATATTCAAGATTCATCCTGTTGGATTTTTCGTGAATCTTATATGTTTAAAAAAAGTTCTTACTATTTTGCGATATCGGTTACTATTTATCAAATGTTTTTGTGTTAATTTTTATTGGAAATCATAAATTTTAATACACAATATTATGTTAAATAAATTTTTTAATATCTTTAGCTATAGTCGGTCAGAGAAATTTATATTTTACCCTTAACACTAGTTGCAGTAGGTATATATGGGGCATTTCATGTCAAGTGAAACAACTTTTGAAACCGATGTCTTCCGATCGGGATGAAATTTGCACCAAGGTTAGTCCTATTGAATAGTAGTTTAGATACAATTTTCAACAGGATCGGTCCAGAACTCTCTGAGTTAGAGGGGGTCAAAATTTGACATTTTGGCCAAACAGGTGTTTTTTCTCATCCATGTAACCTTTTACCTATTGTTCTTAGCAAAATTTGTCCCAAATAATTTAGATAGCTATTTCTTCAATCTTTCGGGAAAAAAAAATTAAAAAAAATAAAAAAGAGGAAAAAAATAAGAGTGAAAATATTTATATATGAAGAGACCACCCAAATTTGTAACAAATTAAAATTCTTTGTTAATTTGTCGGCTGTAAAACAAGTTTCGTGTAAAATGTAAACTTTGACCTTCCTCAAATGTTAATTAAGTTTTAATCGTCTTTTAAAATAGTTTATTATTTGTGAGATTAATATATTTGTGGATGATAAAAAAAAACTGAAATTTTAATGAAAAATCTGAATTTCACATTAAGGGAAGCTTACAATTTATAGCAACGATCATCTGTTGATGCCATAATTTTTAAATTAAATTTCTCTTAAATGATTCTTTAAAGAATTAAGGTTTATGTTAAAATTTCTTTAATTTAGGTCAACCACTGAATATGGAGTTTTTGGCACAATGAGTTAATCTTTTTTTTTTCTTTATTATATAGCTTCCATATCAAAATGTTGGTCATGCTTAATAGAACTATAAATTAGTATACATCTTTATTCTCTGGTTTTCACTATGTAAAATTCACTGGCATAAATAAAATTCCTTTAATTGTCGTCATCTCGTCATTGTATGTTATGCTTTTTATACCCCATACCACTACATGGTCCGGGTATAATGAGTTTGTGCTCATGTTTATTACTACCAAAAATATTTGACCTGGAACCATTTTATGATATACCGATCTACTCAGAATTATTTTCTGAGTCGATTTTCAATGTCAGTCCGTCTGTCTGTCTATGTGTCCAAATATTAATATATTGTGATGAAATTTGACACTTAGCAGAAAAACTATGAGTACAAGCCCAGTCGAAACTATTGAAGGTCGAAAGATATATATCTGTGGTCACAATCGATCACCCCCTAAGTCGTCTTAAGAATGTTTTGAGTTATGTATCCTATCATATTCTACTAATAACGCTTCAGATATTCGTGAAATCCCCATTTCTCTAACAATATTTTTTAAGAAGTTATTAATATAAACATACTGACCTAAGTCGTAATGAAGCCCCATTACATTTATATAAAAAGTTATTTATCTCGAAGGCATGATTTTCGACTGAAGCGGTTAATGTTTGTGGCCACAGACATATTAGTTTATATAAAGGCTCCGCTTTTTTTCTATAAAATTGCTATTGTTCTCGTAATGTCTGTTTGTCTGCTTGCTTGCCGAAAAAATTTTGGATCGATTTTTAACCCATTCGAGCTGAAACTTTGAAGGCAGACTCGTGGCGGCAATAAAAATGATCTACCAAATTTTCGTTACAAAAATTATAGTATTATTTTAGTTTTTTTTTTTTTTTATTTAATTAAATAATGGTAAACTTAATTTACAAAGAAAGGGAGTACAATAAAAACCAAGTTTTTATGGGTTAGTTTATTAAATTAAAAACAACACCTCTGCTTTAAATTTGATTAGGGGTATAATTTTCGCAGTCGTAAGCGAATGTATTTTTATTCGAACGTTCGAATTTTTGTATTTTTCGAAATTTCTTATACGTTAATAAATAGTATGTAACGAAATTGCTGATTCTGGGATTCGATATAGAATGATCATTCCAATGCAACCAATAAAGAGAAGAAAAAAGAATATGTTAGTGCGAAATATATCTATAATATTAATAGGCTAGACGATTTTTTGTGATCGTTGTTTTGTTCTACCGTTTTATCCCGATTTTGCCAAATGTATATTATTTGAAAGGTATTTCTTTTTAGCCGTTTTGCAGATTTACAGATTTCTAAATTTTTCCTTTTATTTTGAGCAAATTGCATTTAAAGTTGCTACTAACACATACACAAAATTATGCATATCCTATGTGTTATTAAATTTGTTAATGTGTTTGTTAAAGAGTTTGTTATCTTCGTTCACAATAATAATAAACCATAAAAGTGTTGGTTTGTGAATTAGCTAAGTTGAAAAATAAATGGCACTCGAAATGGCACTCGAATTTCGAGCGCTGGAATCTGCTAGTCTATACTAATATGTATAATAAAAAGATAATGGGCGTTTGTTTGTAGGAGGTAATCTCCGTAACTACGCATCCGACTTTAAAACTGTTGGTTCCAATATTTAGAATGGGCACTAAGGCTAAAATTTTTTTTGATATTTTTAATGGGCGTGGCACCTTCCACTCAAAGTGCACTTTTAATAATATATATATTGAGTACTATGAATTTGAGTGAATGAATTTCACAATACAACAATAAAATCCCAAAAATAGCGTGATTGGACTCACATAGTTTTTTTTGAAAAGGGCACGACCACGCATTTTAGGCGAGCATGCTACCTACTCACCTACCGGGGCGCTTCTCAAGTCTTTATTTCTGGTCGCTTTTCTCTGGCCGTAGACGTAACCGAAGCAAAATATAGTTGATAATATTAGCAGCAATATTAAAAACTTTATAGAGAGACGACGGCATATAAAACCGTGGATAGAATTCATGAAAAATTGCTACTGTTCCGTATGCATACAGCGGAAAGGCATTCATATTGATTTCACATCCAGACAACATTTTGAGTAAAATAATGATGAGACGAAAATTAGTCAATAGCTTATTTCAGCAGTCAATTCTGCATGTTGAGAAAATTTCCGGGTCATATAAAACTGATGAAGAACTATATAAATTTCAAGTTTCGTTTGACTTTTGAAATTCATCATGGCTCAAGTCCACTGTTTCCTTTTGATGAAGGTTTCATATTTTTTTTAGAGCACACCACAAATATATATAAGCGTCAACATCAATAAAAGTTTGTCGCTAAGCAGTGGGAGTTTCCAAGAAAGTTTCCTGGTGTGGCAACCAATATGCAGTTGTGAAAAAAGAAGGAAGCAAACTGTTATAAAACCTGTCACTACGGTAAGAAAGCTCTTGAGTAATACAAAAAGAACAGAGTATTTTTGTACCAAGGAAGGCAAATTGTCGAATCTATCCAGAACTTAAGCAAGTGGAGAGATATTCTGCTCTTGGGAAAAGGGAGTTGAAGAAAACAAATATATGTCCCTAAATGAGGACAATTTTAAATACTATGGAAGGGTTTTCTGGAAAAGGTTCATAAGTATGCAAGTCGCAATTAGAACTGTAAATGTTATCTTTTTTTAGGCTTTACTATAATATCAATTAATTAAAAAAAATCATGTGAGTTCGATCGCAGGGGAGATGGGTAAATATCTAGTAATTGAAGATTTTTTTATATCACTTCCTTAAAATCAAGCAGAAAGCGTATCACTTATTATTATAATTTTTTATTTTATTCGGTTAATTTTAAATTTTTTGTTTTTTATTTTTTACTATTAATTTTTCGTTTTTCATTTTTGGTTTTTAATTTTTAATTTTTTTTTAATTTTTAATTTTTAATTTTTTATTTTTCATTTTTCATTTTTAATTTTTAATTTTTAATTTTTCATTTTTTATTTTAATTTTTAATTTTTTTCTTCATTTTTCATTTTTCATTTTCCATTTTTATTTTTCTTTTTTCGTTTTTTATTTTGCAATTTTTATTTTTCAATTTTCATTTTTTATTTTTCATTTTTTATTTTTCATTTTTTATATTTAATTTTTCATTTCCTATTTTTCATTAGCCTTTTTTCATTTTAGTTTTTTATTTTGCATTTCTTATTTCATTTTTTATTTTTCATTTTTCCTTTTTATTTTTTTAATTTTTTATTTTTCATTTTTCATGTTTCATTTTTTATTTTTCATATTTATTCTTAACTTTTTATTTTCCATTTTTAATTTTTTTTTTCATTTTTCATTTTTCATTTTTCGTTTTTCATTTTTAATTTTTTAATTTTCATTTTTAATTTTTCGTTTTTCATGTTTCATTTTTCGTTTTTCATTTTTCATTTTTCATTTTTTATTTTTCATTTTTCTTTTTTTATTTTTAATTTATTTTTCATTTTTTATTTTTCATTTTTCATTTCTCATTTTTTATTTTTCATTTTTTATTTTTCTTTTTTCATTATTCATTTTTAATTTTTCGTTTTTCATTTTTTATTATTCATTTTTTATTTTTCATGTTTCATTTTTCATTTTTTAAGTTTCATTTTTTATTTTTCATTTTTCATTTTTAATTTTTGATTTTTCATTTTTCATTTTTAATTTTTCATTTTTTTATGTTTCATTTTTTATTTTTCATTTTTCATTATTCATTTTTAATTTTTCATTTTTCATTTTTTATTTTAAATTTTTCATTTTTCATTTTTCATTTTTTATTTTTCATTTTGAATTTTTTATTTTTCATTTATTTTTCATTTTTAATTTTCAATCTGGTTATCATAATATCATAATTTTTTCACCAATGCAGTCACATTATGTCTTGCGACTCACATGTTACGCTCACATCTTACGCTCACATGTTACGCTTAAATGTTACGCTGGTTTTGAAATTTACACCCCTGCACGTATAGATGTTTACACATCAAAAAAAAAAAAAAATGCATGTCAGTCCAATCATAGGGGAGATGTGTATACATCTAGCAATTAAAGATTTTTTATTGGCACTTTTTTAAAATCAAACAGAAAGCGTCATCTATGTATCACTTATAGTAATCAACTGCAGGGGGCCTGCTAATATAAGAATATTTATTATTATTTATTATTTCAATCGAATAATTTTTAGTTTGTTAGATTTAGTCATTTTTCAGGCATATTGCAATTACTGCAAATTTTAATTTTGTTTAAAATGGTGCGTGGTAGAGAAGAAGAAAGCATATATTACAAAAATTCATAACTGCACTGTATTCTTAATCGCACCGGTTTCTGGCATTTCAGCCTTCATCAGCGATTTATTGAACATTGTGATAATTGTTATGTTTTTAATTGAATAGATTGTTTCTATATGAAAATTGTTTCTACTTAGGGCGGCCGTGAGGTTTTGAACCATGAACCTTCACATACACTCGTACTTGCACTTTTTGGTCAGCGCTTTAACACACTCACCTAAAGTCAGGCCTATGAGCAGTGTGGTTAGATTCAGTTTTCGTACCATACAGCTTTACTTTGTATTAATTTCAGAAGATACATCTCTGTCCAAACAAACAATCGTTATTTTTGAATTTTGAATATTTTTTGCATTTTATACTTCTAATTTCCACTATTCTCAGTTTTCGTAAGAGTTGTCATATGTGGTGTACGGTTTTGTACATACCTACATATGTACTTTTACATATATTTTTAATTTTTTATTTTTAATTTTTAATTTTTCATTTTTCATTTTTTGTTATTCATTTTTCTTTTTTTATTTTTCATTTTTCATTTTTAATTTTTTTCTTCATTTTTCATTTTTCATTTTCCATTTTTATTTTTCTTTTTTCATTTTTTATTTTGCAATTTTTATTTTTCTATTTTCATTTTTTATTTTTCATTTTTATATTTCATTTTTCATTTCCTATTTTTCATTATCCTTTTTTCATTTTATTTTTTCATTTTTCATTTCTTATTTAATTTTTTATTTTTTATTTTTCATTTTTCCTTTTTATTTTTTTAATTATTTATTTTTAATTTTTCATATTTAATTTTTTATTTTTCATATTTATTCTTAACTTTTTATTTTCCATTTTTAATTTTTTTTTCATTTTTCATTTTTAATTTTTTATTTTTTACTTTTCATTTTTCGTTCTTCATTTTTTATTTTTCATTTTTCGTTTTTCATTTTTCATTTTTAATTTATTTTTCATTTTTTATTTTTAATTTTTAATTTTTCATTTTTTATTTTAAATTTTTTTATTTATCATTTTTTATTTTTAATTTTTCATTATTCATTTTTAATTTTTCGTTTTTCATTTTTTATTATTAATTTTTTATTTTTTATGTTTCATTTTTCATTTTTCATTATTTATGTTTCATTTTTTATTTTTCATTTTTAATTTTTCATTTTTCATTTTTTATGTTTCATTTTTTATTTTTCATTTTTCATTTTTCATTTTTTATGTTTCATTTTTTATTTTTCATTTTTCATTTTTCATTTTTATTTTTTCATTTTTCATTTTTCATTTTTCATTTTTCATTTTTCATTTTTCATTTTTTATTTTTAATTTTTCATTTTTAATTTTTCATTTTTCATTTTTTGTTTTAAATTTTTTAGTTTTCATTTTTTAATTTTCAAACAGGTCAATCATAATATCATAATTTTTTCACCAATATAATCACATTTTGTCTTACGACTCACACGTTACGCTCACATCTTACGCTCACATGTTACGCTTACTTGTTACGCTGTTTTTGAAATTTCACCCCCCTGCGCGTATAGATGTTTACACATAAAAAAAAAAAATTCATGTCAGTCCAATCATAGGGGGGATGTGTAAACATCTAGCAATTAAAGATTTTTTATTGGCACTTTTTTAAAATCAAACAGAAAGCGTCATCTATATATCACTTATAGTAACCAACTGCAGGGGACCTGCTAATATCACAATATTTATTATTATTGATTATTTCAATCGAATAATTTTTAATTTTTTATTTTTAATTTTTTGTTTTTTATTTTTCATTTTTCATTTTTCATTTTTCATTTTTCATTTTGGTTTTTCATTATTTATTTCTCATTTTTAATTTTTCATTTTCCAATTTTTTCACCAATACAATCATAAGTCATACCCATTTTGTCTTACGTCGTACATCTAACGCTGTTTTTGTGATTGTATTGTGAAATAGATTTTTACCCCCTGCGCGTATAGATGTTTACACATAAAAAAAAAAACAAAAAAAAAAAAATAATAATAATAGTTCTAATCAATGCTTATGAATTTATGGATCTTTTCCGTCAACCCTTTCATTAGGGATTTTATAGTGGTTTCTGTGACTATTTTGGAAAAGACCGTTCATCTTAGTTTAGTCCCTTCTACATTTTAGAACACCCGTTTTTGGATCTTCAACTACCCTTTCAAAGGAGCCCAAAATCGTTCCACTGGCCTTAGCTCCGGAAAGTGTAGAAGAAAACACACATCATTGTTCTTATACCACTCAAGAGCTTTCATATAGTGGCAGAATTCTAAATTAGGCAAGATCTAAGTGGACACATTGGCTTATGAAAGGAAGTAGTCTTTTTTGCAAACACTGCTTAATATAAGTTAAGGACCCTTAATTTATCTCCTGTATTTTTTCAGCACTAGCAGCATAAAAATTTTGACGCGAGAGTTGCCAACACCCTGCCCACACATATATTTCGTCGTCCATTAAGCATCAGTAGTATTTTTTTATGAAATACGATTTCAATTTCCGTGCTCTATCTTGGCCTCTAAATTTTTTGCAGCGTTACTGTTTGCAATTTTTTGACTTCGTATGTTTTGAAGCCTGTAATGCCTTTAACTTTTCCCACCACATCGTCCGAGCACCTAGCTAAACGGGATGCCTTTTCACTGAATAGCTCTTTTCAATATCTTTATGACATTATATGAACCTTTCTTTCTTTCCGAACCTCTCCTGAGAGGTTCTAATAAAATTGGAAATAATTTGACGGCAGACTTATGATTCTTTGTCTAAATTTTTATTGGACCAAGATGGATTTTGTTGAAAATATTTAATAATTTTTGCACGTACTTCTATTTCATCACGGATTTTAATCAAACTAACAACAAATGAACAGGGCTGTCGTTAAGCAAAATAACTGATAATTATTTAAATACTTGCGAAAAAAAGTTAAGAGAAAAATGTGTGTTAAGATTTCTTAAATCACGCTTCTTAGATTTAATTATTTTTTTTTTTAATTTTTAGTAATTGAAAGTTGCAAAATGTTGGTTTGTAAACTAAATGTAAAAATATCAAATTCTTATAATTTCACTGGTTAACTTACAACTCAGGAACCATTAAATTAAGCACAAGTGGAGAAAAGACAATTGAGTCGTTTATTTTGAAAGTGGTTTAAGTCCATTTTTTCTTATATTCAGATATTTAAGGACTTTGATTTGTTTCAAAAATATTGTTAAGTGGTATTAATTTTTTTTATGGCTTTGTGACCTTAAACATGTTAGAATATAATAACGTAATACGTTTTGTATACTTGACTAGAAAAATAAGCTGTGTTTCAGAATCTAAAATGGACTTAAACCACTTTCAAAATTAATTAATTAAGACTTTTTTGTCTGTGAAAAGGAATAAGTCCACTTATTTTAAATAAATTAAATAATAGAAATTGTAAATATCTTATGTTTGATGTAGATGGATGTAATAGCTTTAAAATAAATAATAATGCTTTCAATTTAGATACAGATTTTTATTTATGTAATTAAAAAAATGTTTTTAAAAATAAATATTAATTCATTTATTAAAAAATTTAATTTACATTCATTTATTAAGGATAATATTAAAGATTTTGCCATATTATTTCTCCTCATTTAGATTATGTGTGAGGTTGTTAAAATATTCATGGTATATACATAGGTGGTATATACCCCGGTAACTGCATCATATCCTTATACTTAGGAGTTGAAATGGGACGTACATTTTTGTATAATGGTGTTAATTTTATTTTGTTGAAATTCCTTGGTCTTCCTCAACAAGGTAAAAATCAAGTATTTTTAAGGCTTTATCTACTTCCATAGATTCTTTATAAAACATTTTATAGGGTTCACTTTTTATAAATCGCATCCCACATATCCTTAGCCAATTTACAGGTTCGCCACTATTGTTTTTTAATCTTTTATGAATTGCTTCTTCCAGAGGTTTTGTAGAAAAAAAATCTTCACGTTTCATTTGAGTTAATATAAATTTGTTGCTCTTTCGACATTTTTTTATGGTTTCATAGTAATCCTGGGGGACATACATTAAATTATTTTTCCTCAAAGCCATTTCTATCACTCCAAAATCACTGTCATTTGGCAAAAATGAATGTCCTGATAGTAAAGACATATGGCCAATAATATCTGCATTATTTTCTGCCGATTGCACAATTTTCAACCATGTTAATGCCAAAATGGGCAAGGAGTGGCCGTTACAGTCAATGGCGATCGTTATCGGGCCATGTTGAACGAATTTTTGTTCACAAAAATTGAAGAGGAGGATATTGGCAACATTTGATTTCAACAGGACGGCGCTACGTGCCACACAGCCGAAGCTACACTCGTTGTTTTGCGCCCTGTTTTTGAAGATCGCATTATCAGCCGCAGACCTGATGTCGTTTGGCCACCTCGGAGCTGCGATTTGACACCGTTGGACTATTATTTTTGGGGTGCTCTTAAAGATAAGTGTTACGCCAACAAGTCAGAGACAATTGACGCTTTAAAGGACAATATTCGTGAAGCCATTGGTGAAATACAGCTGCACACAATCGATAATGTGCTTAAAAATTGGACCGATCGTGTAGGCTACTGCATGGCCAGCTGAGGCAGCCATTTGAATGAAATTAGTTTCCATTATTAACCGGAAGGATTGTACTTTCAAATAAAAAAAGAAATTTGAGATAATATTCAGCAGTTTTTTTTTTTATAGCATTTTCAAAAAAAAAGTTATTTGGCGGACCCTTTATTACGTTTGTAATAGGCGATGGAAACAGACAATTTTGGAAAAGGTAACGCCTTTTCTAAGTCGATTGAAAAAGCGAAATATACATTTGGATTATTTCGTGCCAAATCTTTATCTTCTTTTAATGATTTTCTGGCCAATTCAGCACATCTTAAATGAATATTATGCTCTTCCGTGAGGTTTTCCTTTTCTTCCGTATTACATGACGCTTTAATTCTAATATTAAATTGAATTACGTCCACGCAAATTATTTCCAATATTTTTACATTGTAAAATACGTTGTAATCGGCCTGCTGATATATTAGAAGTACTCAAAAAGAATTTTTTACATACTGAAACATTTCCGTGAGTAGTTTTTAAGTAATATTTGTAAGTGTAATTTCTTGGCGAACCTTTGCCTTTTCTCAAGCGTTTACGTTGCACAATAAGCTGCTCTGGAGCTCCATGTAAATATACATTTTGTTTATTCATATTCCCCAAATTCTAAAAGTTATCGAAAATATTTTTCCTTTCTTCTACATTAATAAGATATATGCAATTCTTTGAACAATGGCAGTCTTTGTGTTGGAATATTTTTCCCGGATAATTTTTCCAGCTGCAGTGTAATATTTCTTTCCTGTATTCCTGTAAGATTTTCTTAACTTTTGAGCGTATTTATCACCATTTCTTTCCGGTATTTCACATGGGACTCCATTATCATCATCTGATGACAAATAATTATCTACGATTCCTTTCTCTTTAAAGTACTATTAGGATTATTGTTTTCTAATCATCTTCACTTTCTGAATCCAAAATTCTTGAATTTTTATTTCTTTGCACAGGGTAGATTTCTATTGAAAATAATAACCGATAATTACACAAGTTATTTCAATTATAAACATATAAGTAAATTCTTTTTTATTACTTGTGTCACTATCTGAGGTAATTCTAGTGTAATCTTCGTCAGACATATTAAAATTTATAATTAGAATAAACGCCAACTTACAATGCATTGATGCATTTTTTCGGAGTTTTGTAACATAAAAGATGCCATATCTAAATTTTTTATTTCAGTGGACTTAAACCAGTTTCAAAATAATTTTATTTGGATTTCGTTAGCTAACTAATTTTCAAGTGCCCACAATCATAGCGATTTTAATGATACTAGACTTAAATTCTTTATAAAAAAAGGTTATATAGGATGTGATTATTGTTATCATTAATTACTTTTTTTTTTTTTTAAATGGACTTAAACCACTTTCAAAATAAACGACTCAATTAGCAACAACATATATTTTGTAAAAATTCAAAAAATTTCTCTTGTTAACATATTTAAAAAAAATTCTATCATAACTTTTAACCTTTTTGAAATAAACTTTTGTAAAAGTTATTGTAAATTACTACGAGAGGATAAAATCAATTATTCCAGGCCACTATATATACTTTTTTATGATTTTTTTTAATGAATATATTTATATATAAATGTTTAAAATTTCTTGGTTTAATATTAATTTTTATTAAATTGAAAGAAATCTAAAAAAAAATTTTTCTTCTTTACGTTAGAATAAAGTTTACCATATATAAGTTTTAACTTGAACTTGAAAATATTTTTTCGTTTAGTTTTATAAGTCCTCACTATTTCGCAGACTACTTTACTACTTTAATAGTAAATATTTTTCTTAATCAATAAATTTATTTCCCATGTTTTCAATAGCAAATTTTTTTGCAATCTCATTGTGTGTATTAATTCACTGCCATCTTTATACTCTATATAATTATGCGGTGAGGGTATAATGAGTGTGCGCTGAGTTTTGTAACTACCAAAAATATTTGACCTATAACCAGCTCTTCTTATACCGATTAAGTTGATTTATTGATGTCCATCCGTCTGTCTGGTCTGACTGTCTGCCTATCCGTCTGTATATGTAAACATTGTTATGAAACTATATGTCGCAAATATGAATATGTTGTGACGAAATTTAGCCTTTACTAACTATAAAACTAAAGCTATTGAAATTGCCGAAAATCGGTGCATATTCAGACCCAGCTCTCATATAAACACCTATCAAGGGCCAAATCATCGCACTCGTTATCGAAATTTTTCGATCGAAATAATTTTTTTATAACTGTACTCTGCCACAGTTAACGAATTATGACCCCTAGTTAAGATTAAAAGTCAAAGGAGGGCTGATGTTTGTCCGTCTTCTTCAAATAATAAACCGTAATATGGAATTTAGATTTATTTTGCTCGATATCGAATTCGGTGATTTGGCCCCAGACCGAATAAAATGGTAGTAAAATCTATATTATCTTATATAATAACAAAATTTGGTATATGTATGTAGAACCTGTAAATTTTTAGTTATTAACCCCACATAGAACTGTGTCCCGATCTTCACTTAAATCTATCAAAAAACAAAAATATTGCATAAATTGTTTTTCAAATTTGGTTAATGTATGTTTTTAAGAAATTTAAATAACTCTACTAGATATGGTCAATATCGTGCTTGTAGTCCCCATATAAAAAGAACATCATATATGAACTTTGCCCCGCAGAAATTAAATATATTGTTACTCAAATTTAGTTGGATCCAAAACCTTCACTAGAAACTCATTGTATAGGCTATTGTTTAGTCGGCCTAGACCGACTATAATTTCCTTACTTGTTTTGTATTCAATCATGGTTTCCGTAAACAATAAAAACAAAACCATTAAAAGTAATACACACTGAAATTGATTTCCATTTACAATTCATGCATATATTATACAAAAATTTATTCAACCACTCATTCAGTCATTCAAGAATTTATTCATATATGTTTGCTGGTATATACATAAGTATATATTTGTTTCTTTGTTTGTTTTAATTTTTTATTATTTACTTTATGTATTTTGCAGATATTCTTAATTTAACCTTTCACTTACTGTACGGTGGTTCATGCGAACCAATCATTCCTTTTTCAGTTGATTAATGATCATATATAAATCAAAGCTTAGTGTTCTCTGCTCTACCATGTATATTTTTGATAAAGCTTTTTTTATTTGGATTTACCTGCCGTTTACTTGATATATTTCGGCAAATTACGAAGTTAATGCTATGAAATTCTTTTTGGAAATCTGCCCATTTGAGCAACTTAAATCGAATTATAGTGCTCATTTAATATTTATGTGTTAAAATGTCTGTGATTTTGTGAAAATTCATACACAAGTATGGTTGATGTTCTTCGAAGGAAAATAACATTTAACCAAATATTGCTTTTTGCATTTCAGCTAAATTAGTTAGATGGTATTTCGAAAAATAGAGTAGCAGATGAAATAGTTTAAGGTTTTTTCCATAGCATGTTTACAATTCTAAATGAAAATAAAGAAAATTTAACACAATTTCATTTAAAACTATTTAAGTTGGTAACGTTAATTAATAGTTTATGACATTTGAGCTTTGAAAGGAGATTTTTGCAAAATTGAAAGCTAAACATTTTTTCATTTACAATTTTGACCTAAACATGAATTTTATTTGGTAGTTTCAAAGGAGTCAAAACGAATTTTTTTGAGCAGCTATTATTAGTTATTTTAGAGATTATTTATCTATAATATTAGTAGGCGATTTTTTGTAACCGATGTAAGTTTCACAGTTTTACACCGAGTTTGACAAAAACTGTACCATTTGAAAGGTATTTCTTTTTAGCTGTTCCCCAGATTTACAGATTTTTATCATCTGAAACATTTTTTTGAAGTTATGATCATTTAAATTTGCTACTAACATATACATAAAATTTGCACTCGAATTTCGAGCGCTGGAATCTGCTAGTTTATACTAATAAAATAAAGAAGTAATGGATTTTTGTTTGTTTGTTTGTAGGAGGAAATCTCAGTACCTACTCCTCTTATTATAAAAATGTTGATTCCATTATTTGGAAGGGTTCCTACGGATGGACATAGGATATAATTTTTTTTTGATTTTATTAGTGAGCGTGGCACCTTCCATATAAAGTGAACTTCTAATATCAGATATATTGAATAATATGACGGAGAGAGCTTTTTTGTGTTAGTAGCCATGCCGAAAATGGGCGGTATCGGACCAACGGGCGTGGTGCCTCCCATACAAAGTAAATATAAAATAGCATATATCTGGAGTTCTGTAATAGTGAGAACCTTGTGACTTTGCCTGAGCTCATAGGTTATTTGTATGATTAGTCGAACAAAATGGGCATCATTGGAGTAGTGGACGTAAATAAATAAGATAAATAAATGAAGACAACACAGTACACAGAATAATCTCATATTAATCTTAACGCTACACTATGGCCGGAAATGCATTTTTTTTTGGCATAAAGTCTAATAAAGATGCTACAGAGCTGTAAATTTGTACATATACTAATAATGATATTCTTAAGAAATATTAAAATTTTCATATCGATACGACCACGCCCACTCTTACCGTCCGTATAAAGCTTAGTTGCAGGTAGATGTTATAACTAGCTAAATAACGTTTCTTATTTAACGTCTGGAATATAAGAATGCGTTATATTTTCCCAAATCTGTAACTTAAGAAAACACATATTACCATAATATGTATAAAAAATAATAACAATTTACTCACATAAATATTTTTCAGACTTAGAACAAAGAATTTATTTAATCATCTTCGACATCTAACTCAACCGCAAATTCATATAAATTTTCGTTATCAGAATCATAATCTAATTCGATGTGCTGCTCATCAGAATCATTATCGGTAACATAATTTGCTAGGTCAGTATTAAAAGTCGCGAGCTCAAGTAGTGAAATGACTTCCTTTGGCAATATATTTTTTTTTTGATAAGGCTAATCTTCTGTTAATAAAAATACTGGAAAGTAAAGGGTCTGAAGAATCCATTGACCTGTTGAACACATCCGTCATAGTATTAACTCGATTATTTTTGCGTGCATGAGATCTCCTGTCTTCTTTATAAATCTTATTGCGCCCTTCTGAAGCATTTTCGCCGAAGCATCCGACAGAAACAGGAGCTACAGCTATAATTTGGGAACCATGAACCAAAATCTTATGAACTGTTGGCGACATCGGATACCATGGATACTTAGACATATATAATGTCATAGTTTTTTCGCAGAACTGGTGGAATTTAAGGGCATTAATTTTATATTCACAGGAAATTGCTATTAAAATTGTACGAAAATGTTCAAGAACACCTAAATCAAATTCCAAAATGGATGCAAATAACTTTTTATTTGAAAATGCCCTCCTTGCAGTATTACCATTATTAGTGCTTCCACTGCCGTTTTGTTTTGGCATATCCACAAGTAGTCCCATTTCTTTCCTTAATTTTTTCTGTATTGATTGTTTGTGAGTCTTCATCACCTCCCGTTCATTTTTGTCCCTTATCTGCCATTTATTTAATCCAATCCTGTAAGAAATTTTTAATACGAACTCCAGTATGCGTATCCACGCATGAAGTGGACTGACGCCGAAATTCAGGGTACCAGACTTTGGCTTAAATATTTCCGAATTAATGTCTCTAGTTTTCACAAAATGCTTTGCAGTAGCACCACAGATTGGACACGATTGACACGAGTTAGTTCCCGTTAAAATATTCAAAACTTTGCCATCTATAAGGGTCATATTCAGATTATAAGAAATCGTAATATTTTTTTCATTTAAAATAGAATATATATATGGCGTCAATTCTTGTATTTGTATGTCCAGATTGTTTTTTTCTGAAATAATATGTTGTTTGCTTTCCTTAGCAAATTCCATTTTAAAGGGTCTGCAAAATCGTACAGACTGAGGCGTACGATTCATCCGCAAAACCTTTCCCAATTTTTCTATTATTTTTAGTGGAATAACTGTTGTTACAAATAGTGATTGATCCATTGATGAAGGTTCATTCTCTTGAAATCGCTGTTTGTATATGGCCTGACCAGATGATCCGTCAAATCCATAACTTAGGAGTAGCATGACATCAGTTATTTCTGGATATTGTGCAAATACTTCCTCTTGCAAAAGTAGTATTCGACTGGCAGTGTGATTTAGCAAATTTTGCAAAGAAACGTGCGCAGCGGTTTCTGTTACAATTATTCCAACTGGTCTACATTTTAATTTAGCTTGCACTACTTTGTCATAGCTTGGGTATATATTATTAGAATGCAATTTATTTATTTCTGTCATATTAAAATATTGCCTTTTACTTAATGAATTTTCCAGAAAAAATGAAAGAGCTTCATTTAGTGTAAGAGAGATGGGTTCATTCAAAAATATTTTTTTTTTATTTCAGCTGGTCTATTTGAAGTAAGCCGAGATTTCTTGAAAATAAATGCTGTATCTTTTTCATTGGATTTTTTTGCTGATACCGTGGCAGCATTTACAAGCAGACTTGTGTCATGTTCGTGGGTTTCTGCTAGTTCGGATGCCAACTTTCTCTTAAGCCGTGTTCCCGCATCTTTATATGCCAGGCGTGGACGTCCTATTAGTTGATTTCGCTGTTCTGTTTCTGCGTTTTTGTTATCAAGTTTGATCATCATAGTCGATGAGAGCCATTTGGCATGTTTAGTTTTAAAAGTAGATATAGTTCTATTACATTTTGGTAATTTTTTCTTGATATAAAGTCCAAAACTCCTAATTTTTTTCAAAACATCTCTTTTTTTTAGCAATACTAATACCATTAGTGCCAAGTTGTTCAAATATCCAGTTGAAATATCGTTTGAATTTCGCTTGTTATCCAGCCAAACCTGTAGCAAAGTTGAACGGCTAAAAGCTAAATTCACTGGAAAATCCAAAATATTTGGAGAATGGGCAAAATTGGGCAAAAAACGTTAATAACATATTAAAATAGGCAGACTCTAATTTACTCGTAAATAAATACATTTTGGCACAAGTTGGCAGAAAGTTAGTTTTCGATCTACGAGGCATTGTCAAGTTGGTTAGGTTTTCTCTATTATAACACTTAATACATATAATTCACATAATTACCACATGACAAACGCTGACATTAAATTACATATAATTTACAGTCTACATACCTTGACCTTCATTTTCCATATTTTTTAAAATTTTTTTGTTCACTTGTATCAATTTCCTAGTAGCACGAAGTTTAGAAAAACTTTCCTCTATTTTTGACAAAAAAAACAGTTGTTAATTAAACATTGCAGTTTGCAGCCGTAGTAAAGTAACAGGGTTGCCATCAGATTATTTTTAATTTTGAAATAAGTATACTAAGACTATGTAATTTAAGAATATAAAATATGGCATATCCGGCCACAGTGCGCTAGTATCACAGAACTTTTATTTTACTAAGTAATTGCAACTGAATACTATAGCTTTGTGTTGTCTTTATCGTCTCTTGTGTTTATAGCATATTCGTTAATATATTCTCCTCTCCTTATCAAAATTAGCCATATTATTATATTTTTCACATGCTGATTGAGTGATGTGGTTTCTCTCTGTTTGTTTATGTCCGCCTTATGTTCAGCAATACTTGTCCCTAACACTCTTTTTGTTGTTCCAATATAAACTTTGTTCCCTCTCATTTTCATGGCATTCAATTTCATATACAACGTTGTCAATATTTATGGTGTCCTGTTTAGTTTTATTACATGTAAAAAGTTGATACAGTATTTGATTTGATTTGTAAGCTATTGTTGCTTTTTCATCGCTGAACATGTGTTTCGTTGTTTTTGTTTCTGTTAAGAAAAATTGATTGTGAAATAAAACATATCAATAAGTCTCGGTAAGTCGTAGCAAAGCGCATCAGGGCATACTGGTATGCAATAAAATAACAATCACCGGATTCCGTTTCTAAAATTTATTCCTACATTTTTCATTTTTAAAACTAATATATGAAATAAAAACTGGTGCTAGTTTAGTGGTATCATTTTATAAAACGAAATTTAATGAAACGATTAAAATTTATATAAAAAAAATTAAGAGTTTGAAATATTTTTCATATAAATTTGAAACATTCAGTTATGTTCCATTTTATAGTGTTAGGCCATAGTTGTTCTAAAGATAACCCTTAAAATAATGGTTTAAAGTAACTGAGTTATAAGGATATATTTATACAGAATGAAAATTCGATAATTTTTTCGAATCGATATGAACTGTAATGAATCATTTAGAAATCGAAGTAAAAATTTGTTCTTTAAATTATTTTTTATTATAACACCATGCACTACTATGCGGTCTGGTTACGAAGAGTTTGAGCAGATATTTGTAACTAGAAAATATATTTGACTTAGACCTATTGGTTCAGAGTAACTGTCTAAGTCGATTTAGAGATATCCGTTCGTCCGTCCATCCGTCTGTTTGTGTGTATATGTAAACCTTGTAATCAAACTACAGGTTGCAATTATGAAAACATTGGTACATCAAATTTTGTCGGCCAGATGGTTATTGAAATTGTTGAAAATCGGTTTAGGTTCATACTCTGCTCCGAATTAAATCACCCCTACTAAATTGACTTAAACTGGAATAAGATCGAAATTGTTTTGTCTGTGTTTATTACACTCTTTAATCATTAGTCCGAAAATAAACCCTGTAGGACAATTAGTAGTCATATCTCGCATATTAAGATGCTTCCCGATCTTCGCTTAGATCTATCAAAAAACTAAATAATGTACTGATTTTTCTCAAATTTTGTTAATAGTTTTGCAACAAAATAAGTTATTTAATCATATGCGGTCACGAGCGGTCCATTTTTCGACTTAGTTCCTATATAAATATAGCATCCGTTACGAATTTTTACATGTGTACAGGTAAAAAAACTAACAGCAATGCTCGTCAAATTTGGTTGAATGGACCTAAGCCTTTTCTCTTACGAATGTTGTAGTCTGTATATACTGACAGATGATTTTTAAAACTCAACAGTTTAGATTTTAACTTAGTAAATATTTTTTTAAAAGAAGTTGAACATTATAAATTCTTCTCTCCAAAAATTAATGACAGCCGCCAAAAAAATTTACTGACAAATTTTTACTATGAATTCCGGAAGAATCATCATAAATCAATACACTTAGATTAATTTAGTATGAATTTTTTAAGTGGGAGAATTTTTAACTTGTATTACCTTGAAATTTAAATGGTAAAATTTGTCTGTTTTATTTGTTTGTCTGTTTTTTGTTACTTGCTTGGTCGTATAGCCTGAATTTTGGTCCCACAAACTTTGAAAACAACCATTCAACACGAAATATTTAGGATAAAAAACAAATAAATTTTTTGAAAAAAGTGTAAATAAGATGAGCATTTTTTTATTACAAATGGGCATTATCTTTTTAGATATAGATTTTTGGTTATTACAAAAAAACTTTCCAGATATGAAAAAAAAAAATTTATTTGGGCAATTCAAGCAATTTTTATATACATTGATTATTTAAGTTAGAGGTTTTGAATTATTTAAGCGGCGAATGGAACTAGGACGGAATGATATAATTGTACTAATACTTCACGAACAGAAATGGTTGGTTTTCCAGCTCCTGCGGAACGAAAAATCAAACTATGGGTATCAAAAAATAATAAAAAACAAGTAAGAAAATTTTGGTCAGTCTAGACCGACTACACGATGTCCTATATCACTCATTTAAAAACCCTATCTCTTAGGCCCAACTTGTTGGATATAAATGCACATAAGCCAAATTTGTGTGGCATTGTTATTAATTTTTTTTCCCTTGAATATGAGAAAGTTCATATCTGATACTATATATATATGGGGACTAGGGCAAAAAATGGACCTATCCTGACCATATTTGATAAACTCGCTTATATTTTGAAAAAACATATAAAAACCAAAGTTGAGAATATTTTTATTTTTTGATAGATTTATGTGAGGATCGGGAAACAGCTTAATATGGGGGCTATGACTAAGAAATGTCATATGGGTTTTATTTTTAGACCACTGATTAACGGGTGTAATAAACACACACAAACCCAATTTGACCAAGATCTATATGATAATTTGGATCATATGGCAATTTAAGTCGATTTCAGAAAGTGATTCTGAGTCGATCGGTATAATAAAAGATGGGTCTAGGTCAAGTATTTTTGGTAGTTACAAACATCAGCACAAAGTCATTATACCCTCACCACACAGTGATATAGGGAATAAAAATAATACACAAAAATTAAGGTCTCATCAAAATAAAGGGTCCGCCACCTAACGTTTTTTTTTCAACTAGTGCTTATTTAGTGAATTGTAACACTTAGCTTATGTCTGATTTGACAGATAATTAGTTTTATCCTTCCGCTGAACGAATATGGTTGTGTATACGCTTGAAAAACGCTGGGAAATATTGCGACATTACTTTGAAAGTCATGGTAATGTTGCAGAATGTGTGCGAAAATTGCTCCGTATGTTCGTTATCTTGTGAAAAAAGTGAAAGAAACTGGCATCCTTATCGATAAACCAAAGCGTGAAAAGCCAAAAACAGTGCGTACACCCGAGAATATTGCTGCTGTGACAGAAAGTGTGCGTGAAGCGGCATCAACATCAATTCACCGTCGTTCTCAAGAATTGAACATTTCGGAGGCATCATTGAGACGAATTTTGCATAAAGAACTTGGTCTGACGCCATACAAAGTCCAATTGGTTCAGGAGTTGAAGCCAACTGACCATCCAATGCGTTTTTACTGACCATCCAATGCGTTTACAGAAGATGCCGATTTTGCCAAAAACATCATATTTTCAGACGAAGCTCATTTTGATCTTGGCGGGTATGTAAACAAGCAAAATTGTCGCATTTGGGGCAAAGAAAACCCGCACGCATACATTCAAAAGCCGATACACCCAAAACGAGTCACTGTTTGGTGCGGATTTTGGTCCAGAAGCATAATTGGGCCATTTTGCTTCGAAAATGAGCAAAGAGTGGCCGTTACAGTCAATGGCGATCGTTAGCGGGCCATGTTGAACGATTTTTTGTTCACAAAAATTGAAGAGGAGGGTATTGGCAACATTTGGTTTCAACAGGACGGCGCTACGTGCCACACAGCCGAAGCTACACTCGATGTTTTGCGCCCTGTTTTTGAAGATCGCATTATCAGCCGCAGAGCTGATGTCGTTTGGCCGCCTCGGAGCTGCGATTTGACACCGTTGGACTATTATTTGTTGGGTGCCCTCAAAGATAAGTGTTACGCCAACAAGCCAGAGACAATTGACGCTTTAAAGGACAATATTCGTGGAGCCATTGGTGAAATACAGCTGCACACAATCGATAATGTGCTTAAAAATTGGACCAATGGTGTAGGCTACTGCATGGCCAGCTGAGGCAGCCATTTGAATTAAATTATTTTCCATTATTAACCGGAAGGATTGTGCTTTCAAATAAAAAAAGAAATTTGAAATAATATTCAGTAGTTTTTTTTTTATAGCATTTTCAAAAAAAAAAACAAGTAAGAAAATTGTAGTCGGTCTAGACCGACTATACGATACCCTATACCATTCGTTTAGAAACTCTATCTCTTAGGCCCAACTAACTGGACATAGAAAATAAGCAAAATCCAAATTTGAGTGGGATTTTTATTAATTTTTTTTGGCTGCAGATATGAAAAAGTTCATATCAGATGATATATCTATATGGGGACTACGTCCAAAAATGGACCGATCCTGATCATGTTTGGTAAAGTCTCTTTTATTTTGCAAAAATATATACAAACAAAATTTGAGAAGAATCAGTGCAATATTTTTTTTTGTTTTTAATAGATTTAAGTGAAGATCGGGAAGCAGCTCTATATGGGGCCTATGACTAAGAATTGTCCTATAGGTATTTTATTTGGACTACTGATTAACGGATATAATAAACACATACAAACCCAATTTGACTGAGATCTATATGAAAAATTGGATCTTATGGCAATTTATGTCGATTTCATATGGGTCATTTGTATGGGGACTAGAAAATTATAGTCGGTCTAGACCGACGATACGATACCCTATACTATGGTTTCAGACCCTATCTCTTCGGTCCAACTAATTGGCTGTTATATGTGGTATAGGGTATAACAAAAATATTGCACAGATTTTTCTCAAATTTGGTTTTTATATATTTTTTCCAAATGTAAGTGACTTTACCAAATATGATCAGGATCGGTCCATTTTTCGACCAAATCCCCATATAAATATAGCATCCTATAAAAACTTTTTCATATCTGCAGCCGAAAAATTAATAACAATGCCACTCAAATTTGGTTTATGCTTTTTTGCTATATCGAATTAGTTGGACCGAAAAGATAGGGTATCTAAACCATGGTTTAGGGTATCGTATAGTTGGTCTTACTTATTTCTTACTTATTTTTTGTTCAAATATTTGTATAAAATACCCAAAGAAAAATATTGGTAATATTAATTTATAGTTAAAGGAAAGTTTTGATTTTAAGTAACACAAAAAAAAAAACTAAATGTCATATTTATACAAAATGTAGCATTTTAATCATGAATAAAATCATTTTTTAAATTAGTTTTATGTGAAATTGGTAATTTACTATTTTAATTTCGTAAGTATATTTTTATATACGCCATTAAAATCTATTATAATATATCATTTTTATGGATCCTTTTAAGGACTTTGGTTTTAAGGCTTAAGAAGTTTTGAACTTTAAGATTTTTAGGTATGCTAATATTAACTAATTACCTATATGAAAATATTTTCGCATTTTCTTTTTTTCTTTTGCATGTCTGAAAATTTATATGGTTTAAGTTTTGCCTCAAATTATTTTTTTTATGTTAATATTTCTTGATAACTTTTTTTTGCCGGATGTTTCGATATTGGTTTTGTGATGTGTGAATTTCTTACATCGACGTGTTGGTTTTGACCACACGAGGCTTTCGACCAAGTTGGGAGTAAAATATATAGAAATGCAGAATACTGAACTCCTGTGTGTTGATGTATTTTCCGTGTAAAACTTAGAATATTAAAATGGTTTCCGAAACTTGGAGATTGGTTATTGAAGTGTGGCATCGAGTCACAAAATTCCAATTGTAACTTATCGCATATTAAATAAGTAATTCTTTTATTTATTATTAAAAGAAAACCCGAATTTCAAAATTTAGAATTCTTACAAACAAACAAACAAACAAATTTTTTTTTATTATATTTAGCAGCATCGTATTGTCTATTTATGCACTCACTAAAAATTTTTGCTAATATAACACTGTTCAATTTTAATCTTTTCAACCTTTTACTTTAATATTCACACTATATAGTAAATGATAGTAAAAGAAATTGTGTTTTTTGGTTGGACCTTCTGTACCATTATATGCAATAATAATACTCGACAGCACGTTTTGTGCATTTAAAAGATGGATATTTTTAGCGTAACACATTTAGGTGCGAAATATTATACCTTCAGATCTTAGTATAGAAATGCACGACAAATTTTTAACTTAGTCATATGTCTATCATATTAAAGCTATTAAAATAATCAACGATGTTTAAATCCTTTACTATAATTATATGGTTTTTAATGTAGTTGTTTTGGAAGAAAAATAAATACGAATATCAATACAAATAAATGTACGACAAATTGAAGAAGTATAAGGTTAGTATTATGCTAACTACACTAGGCGGAAAATAGATGGCAGAATATTGACACGTGGAAAATATTGACACCAGACAGATACATAATGGTTGACCTATCTGGGTCATATGACTTCGATCTGACTGATCTTATACACTATATTAATGTCACAGCACTTTTGAAATATTCTTTCCTTCTAGCACTTTTGAAATATTCATTTAACTCTATTTATTTTACAGACCCTGAACAAATTTAAAATATTGAATATAATATTTCTTAACTTGTGGTCTGGAAGATCTATGTTCTAGGCTTGACACTGGAACTAGAATTTTAGTGCGTTTTATTGTGTACCACATAGAAATAAATGTTGTTTTTTTGTAACTGGCCTATAAAAAGCTTATAAGTACGGAAAAAATTAAAGTACTTAATGTACGTAATAAATTTTTATATAACTGTCAACGTTTTCTGCATTTGTGTGCGTAAATAATGAGCTCACATTTCAAATGTCATATCTAAAAGAGAAACTAATTTCATATGAAATCTATAGCTTTTCCAAATCATATTTTATGAGCCCTACAGATTTTTGCCATAGTAGAATTTCTTTGATATTTTTATATCAAATCCAATTTAAATATATCCTTAGGTAATTTATGATTGAATTTGCACCTAAAATCTGTTATAGTCGCAGGTATATTATTTCAGTATAAGATTACATAAAGCAATATTGCTTTTAATAAATTAGCAAATATATTGGAAGTGCCTGTAGACGAATTAGTAATTACATAAAATATATTACAGTGTTTGTTAATTTAATATCTCATCTCATTGCATATAAACGTAAATATTTTTGTAAAGTATAATGAACAATTTCATTATCATTAATGCTCTTCTGTAGAGAAAATAAACTCCCTTGCGTAAGACGTAAGTATCTATGGACATGATAAAAGGAATATACTTTGTTTTGGTGTATTTAGGTTTATTTAATAAGCATATGCATATGCAAACTAAATGTTATGCAGAGTCACGTTTAACTCATTAAGGAGGAATGTGCATTTAAATACCGATAAATATTTCTATACACTGAAATATTATAAAAATTTTTTTATATAATATTATTTTTTTTTGTTATATGTGAAACGTCGGACAGATTTTAGGGCAAGTATCAATAAGTTTTTGAGGTTGTACGATAATGGATTTGGAAAAATGTGGTTCGAAAAAATTAGAAACCTTTTTGAAGCAATAAATCGCAATAATATCGTCAACTATTCTCTCTCCAAAAAATGCATCACGTGGACAAGACAAGACAAATATATGATAGTTAAACATTCGTTTTAATTAAGATGTTCCAAATACATATTATTCTCTTAACTATTTTAAATAAATTTTTAGAGTTTTTTGCCGACAATTATAAAAATTAAACTGTATCATATAAATTATTTTTTTCTTTAAATTTATTTAAAAACAAGTAAGAAAATTATAGTCGGTCCAGACCGACTATACGATACCCTGTACCATGCGTTTAGAGACCCTATCTCTTAGGCCCAACTAACTGGACATAAAAAATAAGCAAAAACCAAATTTGAGTGGGATTTTTATTAATTTTTTTTGGCTGCAGATATGAAAAAGTTCATTTCGGATGCTATATCTATATAGGGACTTGGTCCAAAAATGGACCGGTCCTGATCATGTTTGGTAAAGTCTCTTGTATTTTGCAAAAATATATACAAACAAAATTTGAGAAGAATCAGTGCAATATTTATACCCTATACCACTATGTGGTTTGGGTATAATGACTTTGTGCTGCTGTTTGTAACAACCAAAAATATTTGACCTAGACCCATCTTTAATTACACCGATCGAATCAGAATCACTTTCTGAGTTGATTTAACAATGTCCGTCCGTCCGTCCGTCCGTCCGTCCGTCCGTCTGTGTGTCCATGTAAAACTTGTAATCAAACTGCAGGTCGCAAATATGAATATATTTTGATGAAATTTGGCATATAAGCTTTTATCGGCCATGGGATGAACGCTATTGAAATTGGTGGGAATCGGTCCATGTTCAGACCTAGCCCCCATACAAATTACCCATATGAAATCGACATAAATTGCCATAAGATCCAAATTGTCATATAGATCTTACTCAAATTGGGTTTGTATGCGTTCATTACATCCACTAATGAGTAGTCCAAAAATGATACCTTTGACCCCATATAGAGCTGCTTCCCGATCTTCACTTAAATCTATTAAAAAACAAAAATATTGCACTGATTCTTCTCAAATTTTGTTTGTACATAGTTTTGCAAAATACAAGAGACTTTACCAAACATGATCAGGATCGGTCCATTTTTGGACCTAGTCCCTTTATAGATATAGCATCCGATATGAACTTTTTCATATCTGCAGCCAAAAAAATTAATAAAAATTCCACTCAAATTTGGTTTTTGCTTATTTTCAATGTCCAGTTAGTTGGGCCTAAGAGATAGGGTTTCTAAACGCATGGTATAGGGTATCGTATAGTCGGTCTAGACCGACTATAATTTTCTTACTTGTTTTATTTTAGAATTATAAAAAAAAAAAAAAAAAAAAAAAATTATTTTACTGAAAAGCTAGTAACATGCTTATATCATAACAGCATCCAGTTTTTATACACTATACCACTTTGTGGTCAGCGTAGAATAACTTTGTGCTGATTTGGCCTATTATACCGATAGACTCAGAGTCACTTCCTCAGTCTATTTAGCGATGTGCGTCCGCCAGTCCGTCTGTCCGTCTCGGTGTCCATAGAAAACTTGTAATTAAACATGATTATATTTCGATGAAATTTATTATTTTAGCTTCCATCGGCGATAGAATGGATGCTATTGAAACTGGTGCAAATCGGTTCATGTTCGGACGTATTTGCACCAGTTGAGACCTACTTATATCGCCATAATATCCAAATTATTATATAGATCTCGGTCAAATTCGGTTTGTGTATTATATTACATCCATTGTATTGTATTACATCCATTCAGCAGTAGTGCAAAAATAAAACCTATTGGCCAATTCTTAGTCATAGCCTCCATATGAAGCTGAATTCCAATCTTCATTTAAATCTATCATACACTACAATTATTCCACAGATTTTTCTCTGATTTGGTTTGTATATGTTTTTGCAAAAAAAATAAGTGACTTTTCCGATATGGTCGGGATCGGTCCATTTTTCGATCTAGTTCTCATATAAATATAGTATCCGATATGAATTTTTTCATATTCCAAGGCAAAAAATTAATAACAATGCCACTCAAATATGGTTAATGCTTGTTTATATATAAAACCTTTGCATCTACGCTGCTGTTGCAACAATAGTCATGTTTTTATAATTTTTTTTTTTTTTTAATTACCATAGCGATAATCGGTATTAAACATAACACGGAATAGCACTTACGGTGCACCGACGCCTTAATAGCGACGAATTAGTCAGAATTCATGGAAAATGAATAATTAATGCTAATACACATTTTTATTAAGTATTGTGTCGTAGCATTTTTATTTTTTTTGTTCATCGCTAATCAGTCTCACATAATTTTTTTATAACCCATTTGGCGCCTCTGAACCCAATTGAGTACACCCAGAAAAAGGAAGCCAACTATTAGACTATAAAAGTAAAAATGGATTTTTGTGTATTGGTTAAAAATGACAAATGTAGAATTAAAAAAAGAAAATGAAATGCAGCTATATTGATGACAACTGTCATATAGTGAGCTCTGAACTTACAGTATGCTCAAGCATACAAGTATGTCCGTCCTTTTATTAATTCCTACTTCTTTCGTATATTTTTTATTTTACTTAAGTAATTTTATAGTGTTCATTAGGGTTATAACTTTTGATTTTTTTTTTGCAAATATCAAATTTACATGCCCTAGCCAAAAAGGCTATTGAAAAATATTAAGAAACGCAGTCTTACTTCTTCGCTGCTGTCAAAAAAGTTTCCGCACCAAACGCGTTGAAATTTGGTCTATATTTTTTAGTTGATTTAAAATATTTCTTCAAAGTTTTAAAGACTTTTTTGTATTTTAGATGCGATGCCCCGACCGGTTTGAAATTTTCACCATTTAGAACACATTTTATGGCGATTCTAGGAAATTATTTTTCTTTTTTCGGCAGTCGAGATATTTTCCGAGTTATGGACCTCTAAAGTTTGGACTTTGACTTGTATATAACTTTGTTATTTAGTATCGGAATTGAGCAATGTATATATCATTTTGAAGCTCGTATGAGTGCCTTTAATTAGATATTTTTAAATTGGAAATCTATTAACCCATTATGAACCTATTTAAATTTTTTTTTGATTTTTTTTTTTTTTTTTTGAAAACATGGCATTATCTCATAAAACGATCTCTACAATGTTGGTATTTACAAGATCTGAATAAGAGCTAGATCCACTAGCTTCATTTCGATGTATATTTGGACCTCTTAACGCTTTGAGGACTGGATATATTAGGAATTTTACCCACAATTTTAAGTTTTTGTAAAAATATGTGATTATTTAAAAATTAGTTCGATAGAAAATCAAATATCTTACTTATTATTTTAAGGAAATTAACCCATTATAAACTTTATATTTCCATATTATTATGAAAAAATTTTGAAAAATAGTAGGTTATTTGATTTTTTATCGAAATATCTTAGAAATAACAATATGTTTTTACAAAAACTTAAAATTGTAGGTAAAATCCCTGATATCTCCGGTCTTAAAAGAGTTAAGTGATCGAAGTATACATCGGCTCGACCGCAAAAAAAATAATTTGCTAGAATCACCCCAAAAACCCCTAAAAAAATAAAATCGTGGCATCGGCCCTAAAGTACAAATATGTAAAACTAGTTATGATATAAATGGATCTGTTGTAATTAAGATTAAATTTTATTAAATTATTTATCTTTTTATTTTTAATATTATTATTATTATATATTAATTTAATTATTATTACAAATAAATAAAAAGTAATAATGTTTCAACATTTCTATAGAAAAAAAGTGATTTTTTTTCCTGAGGTTAACATATTCTGCGTATTACAGTATGGGTATTTCATACAGGGTATGAAATTTTAGTTAGGCATGTTACATACCTTCGGAAAGGTTAATTTGTCTAGTTTCTCAGTATAAGTTTTATTTGTAAGCTTTTACAACAAATAGGAAAAAATTCAAAATAGTGCATTTGTGGAAAATTGAAAAACCGTTGTCTTGAGTTACAAAACATTTATTTTGATAGATATCCCACTCGCATCCCACTAAGCGACCAAAAAGCTCTTAAAGGAAAAATCCTAAGCTTTCTTATGAGCAAAAAAAAAATGCCCTTTTTGAAAAAAGGCAAAAGGCTTTGATTTAGCAAAAAAAAAGGCTCAAAATTTTTTTTTTAAGTATTTTTTTCCGAAATATTGAAGAAATAACTATCTAAACTATTTGGGAGAAAATTTTCTAAGAACAATAGGTAATAAGTTACATGGATGAGAACAAACACCTGTTTGGCCAAAATGTCAAATTTTGATCCCCTCTAACTCAGAGAGATCTTGTTGCAAAATTGTGTCTAAACTACTATCCAATAGGACTAACCTTGGTGCAAATTTCATCCCGATCGGAAGACATCGGTTTCAAAAGTTGGTGCACTTGACATGAAACCCCCCATATATTATTTTATTATTTAATATATGTATGTATGTATGTATATGTAAATATCACACACAAAAAATACAACACCAAAAGTTATTGTTGTGTTTTCTTTAAATAAATTAATACATAAAATATTTTTTCGGTAAATTTATATTGTTTTTTTTTATTAACAACAGGTAGTTAAGCATTATTTGCTTTAGATGTTGGTGAACTTTTACTCCGTTTATATTAAATAGTAGTGTATGCTTGTCTGCTTGTAGTCAAAATTTTCTATCGATTTTTGACCCTTTACCGTGACTCACTCGATCTGAAACTTTGCAGGTTAGTAGCGATGACAAAAACTTTTTTTGCGATGCCAAAACAATGCAAACTTTTAAAATTTTCTACCAGATTTGATAAAAAAATTTAAAAAGGGTTAGTTTTTATTATATTATTATCACAACGACTAGAAAAACAACAAGTCCAGCTATGACAACAATACAACATTTAGAATAACAACAAGAACAATACAGAAACATATTGTTTTCAATTTTTTTTATTTCTTCACTAATTTCTCGTGACCTATTAAACTGATTTTCATGATTTTTGGAACAGAAATCTTCTCACGATTCTCACTAAAAGCGAGCGCCCCAGTTATCCTATTGAGGGCGTAATCGTGACAAGAACAACATAGAGATATCATATTTTTCCAAGACTTTTTTACTTCTTCATTCAATTCTCGGGACCTATTCAACAGATTTGGACGATTTTAAACACGAATCTTCTCAGGATGCTAATAAATTATTTTTTATGCCAACGAGCACCCTAGCTGCCCGACTGAAGCCGTTATCGTGATTTCCACAGACGGACAGACGGACAGCTATATCAACTCCGCTTGTTACAAGGATCACAAATATATATATATTATGGGGTCCAAAATTTTTTTCAAATTGTTACAAACGGAATGAAAAACGTATATATACCCTCTGCAGACTGGGGTGGAGGGTATCGCGGCGTTTGTTTATGTTAGTTCGAATTTTTTTTAATCGACCTTCGAACTTTGCAGTCAAATGCCGATTTTTAGCATATTGTTTATATGCTTTTTTGCTATAACACGTCGACTAATTAATATTTGTTCAATCTGTAAAAGCCAAATTATTGCTAGTGACCTGTGCAACAATTAAATTTTTTTTAAAAAATTGATTTAGAAAATTTTTGTGGTGCTTATGAAGCAAAATGTTAGAAAAATTATTTTTTTTCATGCTTTTTGAAAATATTTTCCATAAAACTAAGTATTTTTTGCTTTCTGTTTGATCTATAATATGATTCTCAGTTTCTTCAATAAATTTCATTTCAAAAGAAAATGGTCTTAGTCTTTGCGTTAAAAATCCCAAAACCATTATATAAATAGCGATTTAGGTAGAAGTAATTAAAAAGGGAAGTTCCAAGAATTAGGAATTAGTAAAAGAACTTTTTTGTTTTCAACCACCGCACAGGTAGCGATTTTTTTTATATCGTACAAGCGAACAAATTTCAAAAATGAAGATTCAGTTAAGACTCGAAATTCAGCCGAATCTGATGTCTTTTAATTTTCGATGTCTTTTAATTTTTTTGGAACTTATTTCTTTTTGTGAGTGATTTAAGTTAAGTGCATCGGTTTCATAAAAATAACAAAAAACAAGTAAGAAAATTATAGTCGGTCTAGACCGACTATACGATACCCTATACCATGCGTTTAGAAACCCTATCTCTTAAGTCCAACTAACTGGACATAGAAAATAAGCATAAACCAAATTTGAGCATTTTTTAAAAATTTTTTGGCTGCAGATATGAAAAAGTTCATATCGGATGCTATGTCTATATGGGGATTAGGTGCAAAAATGGACCGATCCTGACCATGGTTGGTAAAGTCTCTTGTATTTTGCAAAAATATATACAAACAAAATTTGAGAAGAATCAGTGCAATATTTTTGTTTCTGATAGATTTAAGTGAAGATCGGGAAGCAGCTCTATATGGGGCCTATGACCAAGAGTTGTCCCATAGGGACCTGTTTTGTACTATTCCTTAATGGATGTAATAAACACATACAAACCCAATTTGACTAAGATCTATACGACAATTTGGATCTTATGGCAATTTATGTCGATTTTATAGGGGTCATTTGTATGGGGGCTAGGTCTGAACATGGACCGATTCTCACCAATTTCAATAGCGTTCATCCCATGGCCGATAAAAGCTTACAAACAAAATTTCATCAAAATATATTCATATTTGCGACCTGCAGTTTGATTACAAGCTTTACATGGACACATAGACGGACGGACGGACGGACATTGTTAAATCGATTCAAAAAGTGATTCTGATTCGATCGGTATAATTAAAGATGGGTCTAGGTCAAATATTTTTTGTTGTTACAAACAGCAGCACAAAGTCATTATACCCAAACCACATAGTGGTATAGGGTATAAAAACATTGTATAATATATATTGTATTCAAAATGTCGGAACCAAAATTTAAAATGGACCATTTTTGTAATGTTTGTGGACGTTTCATAGCAAGCGATGAAAATGTGGCAATGCGAGTGATTTTTTTTTTTTTTTTTTGGAAGCCTATAAACAATATTTCTCGCAAGAGTTTATCACTGACGTAAACTATGCCCCTAAAAAAAGTTTGCTTTAATTGCTATTCAACCCTTATGCAATGGAAAAGTGAAAATAAGAAGGCTATACCTCTTGGTATACCAATGATGTGGTTAGACAACAGCTCGCATCAAGAAGAAAATTGCTATGGATGTATCAACTACCATAAAACTTTGAATAGAAGGAAAGCAAAGAATAAAACTTGTGTAGCAGCGCCAAGTGTCCAATTACCATCACCGCACTCAGAATTCGTTCCAGTAACAACATACCGAAGTATTGATCTTCAAACATATATCAGTAATACAACCGCCGCTGCTACATCCATGCATTTCTTCTCAGAATACGACCCTGGTGAAGGTACATCCTATGAAACATCAAAGGACCGAATCCTAGTCACACGAAACCAATTGGATGGAATTGTTGCAAATTTGTGTTTGACTCTGAAAAAATCAGAACTACTGGCTTCATTTTTGAAAGGAAATAAATCGGGGTTAATATGTCGTTCAAAATTCATCTCTTGCATCAGCATCTGGATCAACTCGCTCAACAGTTGCCAATTGAATCTGATGAGCAAGGCGAACGTTATCACCAAACTGCGCTTCCATTTGAAATAAAGTAACTATAGAGTGTGCATATTTTGAATTCCTAGATTTTTCTAATATCTTTGTCAGAGTGCACAATTTAAACGTGTTAACGATTGAAAACTATTTTCGTTTCAGGTACAGAGGAAAGAAATCTCCAAATGCAATACTCGCTGAAATTTGCTGGTGGTATAAAAACACCTTTGAAGAAAAGGAAGACGAGGAAAAAGAGGAAGAAGGGGAAGACAAAGATGAAATTCCAGAATATCTGTTGGACGAAATTATGGACCCTTCTGATGATGATGACGATGACCAAGATATTAGAGAGAGCAGTGATGTTGATCCACCTAAACGGCAACTGGCCAAATCATTAGTTTAATTTATTTAATTTTTTTACTTAAAACTTTTCATAACTAACATTTCAATTATATATATTTTTTTTCCAAATATTTATAATTTCTTTTTCTTCAAAACCAACACTGAACAAAATTGGTACATAAAAAATGAGAAGTAAATTAATATTAAGCTGGAAAACGCAAGTTTTGTATTATGATTGTTTTCTTTTCAACTGAAATTTATTGAAGAAACTGAGAAGCTTATTATAGATCAAACAGAAAGCAAAAAAGACTTAGTTTTGTGGAAAATATTTTCAAAAAGCATGAAAAAAAATAATTTTTCCAATACATTCCTTCATAAGCACCACAACAATTTTCTAAATCAATTTTTTTTAAAAATTTTGATTGTTGCAAAGGTCTCTAGCAATAATTTGGCTTTCACAGATTGAAAAAATATCAATTAGTCGACGAGTTATAGCCAAAAAACCATATAAACAATATGCTCAAAAACGGCATTTGACTGCAAAGTTCGAAGGTCGATTTAAAAAAAAAAATCAAACTAACATAAACAAACGCCGCGATACGGGTCTTCTAATTTAGCCTCTTTTTTTTTCATTTTTAAATTCATCTTTATTTACAGTTTTTATTTACATATTTACATTTTCCGAGATTTTATCTATAGATATTACAGCGAATGAAATTTATAGTCAAAGATATTGAATATTTAATGTTTAAATATTTTTAAAGGAAAAATAGGAAAACCTTTATATGACAAAAATAGAGTATTTCAAATATGGTTAGAAAATATATATGCATATAATTGGATTATCCCAAGGCGGTAACAAATTACATACATATTACTTTCAATTTGGTGATTTATGTTTTATAGATGCCATTACGCCGATTCTCTACATTCCCTTATCAGCTGATAAGGAGAATTCTCTATATTTTCGAAGTATTTATTATTGAGCCTTTTTATGAAGTCGTCGATACGCTCATAACCAGTTTCGCTGTGTAGAAGTTGCGTAGAATATCTCCAGTGCTTGTTAGTTATAATCTTTAGACACTTGTTTTGGATTATTTGAAGTTTTTTCAAATGTGTTTTTGCAGCTTTATACCAAATGGGACTTGCATATGTCAATGTTGGTCTAATGACACTTTTGAATAATAATTTTTTGTTTTTTATGTTGAGTGATGAGCGTTTGTTTATTATTGGCCACAAAGCTCTAATCGTGTTTAGGGATTTTCTACAAGTTTCGTTGATATGCTTTGCAAAATTTAATTTCTTGTCCAGAATTACACCAAGATATTTAACGTTATTTTGGATGCAAATGCTCTCATTTTCCAAATTGAGTTGACGGTTTGGTAATCGCTTGGGAGAGTTGTTGTAGGGAAATACAATGGCTTGAGTTTTGCTAGGGTTAATTTTAATTTTCCACTTGTAAAAATATTTTCTGCAGGCAACAAATCCTTTTTCCATTTTCTTCAAAAGTGCCTTAGTGAGTTTGCTTGAAGTAATGAGGGCAGTATCATCTGCATAGTAAGCAGTCTTCAGGTAAGAGGGAAGAGAAAAATCTGACGTGTAAATGGAGTATAATAATGGCGATAATATCGAACCTTATGGCAGACCAGTCGTGATAGATTTGGGAGGAGATAATGTATTATTGGATGCGGTCTAGACCGACTATACGATTCCCTATACCATGTGTTTAGAAACCCTATCTCTTAGGCCCAACTAACTCCACATAGAAAATAAGCAAAAACCAAATTTGAGTGGGATTTTTATTAATTTTTTTTTGGCTGCAGAAATGAAAAAGTTCATATCGGATGCTATATCTATATAGGGATTAGGTTCAAAAATGGACCGATCCTGATCATGTTTGGTAAAGTCTCTTGTATTTTGCAAAAATATATACAAACAAAATTTGAGAAGAATCAGTGCTATATTTTTGTTTTTTAATAGATTTAAGTGAAGATCGGGAAGCAGCTCTGTATGGGGTCAAAGGGATCATTTTTGGACTACTCATTAATGGATGTAATGAATGCATACAAACCCAATTTGAGTAAGATCTATATGACAATTTGGATCTGTTGGCAATTTATGTCGATTTCATATGGGTAATTTGTATGGGGGCTAGGTCTGACCATGGATCGATTTTCACCAATTTCAATAGCATTCATCCCATGGCCGATAAAAGCTTATATACCAAATTTCATCAATATATATTCATATTTGCGATTTGATTACAAGCTTTACATGGACACACAGACGGACGGACGGACGGACATTGTTAAATCAACTCAGAAAGTGATTCTGATTCGATCGGTATAATTAAAGATGGATCTAGGTCAAATATTTTTGGTTGTTACAAACAGCAACACAAAGTCATTATACCCAAACCACATAGTGGTATAGGGTATAAAAATCATCGAAATTATTGAATTGATTTATTTTTGAATGTGTAAACAAACACTATACTAAATCAATTTTTTAAAAAATTTTGGTTGTTGCACAGGTCTCTGGCAATAATTTTTTATAGATTGAAAAAATATCAGTTAGTCAACGGTTGTAGCCAAAAACCCATATAAACAATATGCTGTAAATTGTCATTTGACTGCAAAGTTTGAAGGTCGATTAAAAAAAAAAAAAAAATTCGAACTAACATAAACAACTACCGCGATACGGGTCTTCTAATTTAGCCTCTATTTGCTAACCTGAATTTGTTCCTCAGTGTAATTTTATGCATGTGTTAGTAGCAACTATAAATGCAATTTACTCAAAATAAAGGAAAAAATTTTAAAATCTGTAAGTCTGCAAAACGGCTAAAAGGAAGTACCTTTCAAATAATACACGTTTGGTCAAAATCGGGATAAAACGGTAGAACAAAACATCAGTCACAAGAAATCGCCATATAAATCATATAAATAACACAATTACCACTGCACTTAATATTAATACAAATCAAGCATTAATAAATAATAAATGAGTGACAGTAAAAAGAAAGTGTTTGGAGATAAGAAGAGGGCACAATCCATTGCAGTGTGTGGATATAAATGAAAAACAAAAAATGATAAAAAAAAACTAAAGATAAAAATAGTAATAAATATTTTTATATTAGCAGACCCCTGCAGTTGTTTGCTATAAGTGATACAGAGATGACGCTTTCTGTCTGATTTTAAGGAAGTGCCTTAAAAAAATCTTTAGTTACTAGATGTTTACATATCTCCCCTGTGATTGGACTCACATGATTTTTTGATGTGTAAACATCTATATGCGCAGGGGGTAAATTTCTATTTCACAATACAATCACAAAAATAGCGTAACATGAGAGCTCACAGGTTACGCTGTGAGACGTAAGACAAAGCGTGTGACTTGTGATTGTATTGGTGAAAAATTACGATATAAAATTGTTTCAGCTAATTCAACAACCCTTTGCTGTAAAACTACAAAAATTTCACAATATAAACGTATAGCATATACATAATTCAACAACCCCACAAGTATAACCAGAGTCCATGCAGTTGTTTGCTATAAGTGATACATAGATGACGCTTTCTTTTTGATTTTAAAAAGTTATTTACATAAAATATCTTTAGTTACTAGATGTTTACACATCTCCCCTGTGATCGGACTCACACGATTTTTTTTTATTCGAAAGGTCGATACATGAAATCCATGAAATACATTTGACACTTTCTGAAACACAATTAATTCTCTCTGAAATACACTTGATACTTTCTGAAATTCATGATTTTTTTGAAAGTTAAAGTTGAAAATTTTGGAAACTGTAATCACAGCATGGCCATTTCGTTAAGCTCTAGCCATGGTTTTATATGCCTCCCACATTGCGTAAATTCTGTACTCAAGGGCCTGAAATATTATTAAATGCATTATTGCCAATTGGCCATTGAGCAAGCTCAAGAAGCTCAAAACAAAGATTTTAAAAATTATAGAGAACACTATGCAGGAAAATGCAGTCCTATTTAATAGGTTTGTACTTAGTTTAGATCCATTACTTACCGCCATAAGTATTATTTATGAGAAAAATAACTCAACAAGTGAAGATGAGATTATAGATTATTAATATGAAGTAGATGACTATGAAAGTGATGATGATTATGATGAGTGTTAAATATGATGTAACGGTGATTACAATAACAGGTTTTAAAAAATTTTAAGAAAATATTTTTTTTGTAACTGGTAAGTTTAAGTGTATTAATAATATCTAGCAGATTCCGGCGCTCGAGATTCGAGTGCAATTTCCAGCCATCTGTATTTCTCATCTTAGCCATTTCACAAACCAACACTTTTTTGGTTTATTATTATTGTGAATGAAGATAACAAAGTCATTAACAAACACATCAACGAATTTAATATGCTCACACCCCAATAAACATTTTTGTTTGCTATCAACTTGAGGTGCATTTGAGATCAAATACATTTCTCAAGTCTCCAACGTTAATTCTCAAATGCACCTCAATAGTCCGATTATAGTCTTCTCAACTTAAAAGACAATTTGTTATATGGTGATTTTCTTAGTTATCAAGTTGAGAAATTTGTGATTCTCAACTTGATAGCAAAGAAATTTCTCCAATCGGTATCAAATGAAAGGTACGGAATTGCCATATTAAAAAAATTATACTAATTTTAGAAATGAAAACAATGTGCTTTTTGTTAATGTTTCAATTTAATTTCATTACATATTTAACATTATTATGTACATGTTAATATTTTCTAAAATTTAGAATTAAAAATAAATGAATAAATTATTTGTACATTTTATGAATATTAATATTAAAGATGTCAAATAAGAATTTAAATTAAAAAATTCGAAAAAAAGTAGAAATAATTAAAAATATAACAATTAATTATTTATACTTTTTTGGCATTTTTTAATTTAATTTATTATTTATGACATATTTAAATAATATCTCAAACTTAACACAAATCGTATTCAAGTTAAAAAAATGTTTGGAGAAAAGTGTTTGATATCCAATTGAGAGTTAAAATATTTCTCAAAGATTGGAAAAAATGTTAAGTCTCAACTTGATGTCAAGTTAAAAGCAAACAAGGATAAAAATTGTTAAACTCAAGTTGAGAATTACATTGGACATCAATTTGAGAACATAACTTTTCTCCAACATTGGAGAAATAATATTTCAATGCATACTGGGATAGCATATGTATAATTTTATGTATGTGTTAGTAGCAGCCTTAAATGCAATTTACTCAAAATAAAGCAAAAAATTTAAAAATCTGTAAATCTGATGAATAGCTGAAAAGAAATACCTTCCAAATAATATGCATTTGGTCAACATCGGGATAAAACGGTAGAACAAAACATCGGTAACAAGAATTCGCCTAGCCTATTAATGTTATAGATTTTAATGCGACTTCCTCAATTAATCCTCATTTTGACTGTCATTCAACCCGCTGTGCGGCGTCTAGGTTTGGCTAAAGAAAGTAATGTAGGCTATAATTTTGATAAGTCGTAGCGAAGCAGGACAATGCATCCTAGTAACCCATAAAAAATTTTTTTGCCTTTAGATATGGCTTTTGAATTACTGTGCGTATGAGTATTTATACCCTATACCACTATGTGGTTTGGGTATAATGACTTTGTGCTGCTGTTTGTAACAACCAAAAATATTTTACCTAGACCCATCTTTAATTATACCGATCGAATCAGAATCACTTTCTGAGTTGATTTAACAATGTCCGTCCGTCCGTCCGTCCGTCCGTCCATCCGTTCGTCCGTCTGTGTGTCCATGTAAAGCTTGTAATCGAACTGCAGGTCGCAAATATGAATGTATTTTGATGAAATTTGGTACATAAGCTTCTATCGGCCATGGGATGAACGCTATTGAAATTGGTGAGAATCGGTCCATGTTCAGACCTAGCCCCCATACAAATTACCCATATGAAATCGACATAAATTGCCATAAGATCCAAATTGTCATATAGATCTTACTCAAATTGGGTTTGTATGCGTTCATTACATCCACTAATGAGTAGTCCAAAAATTATCCCTTTGACCCCATATAGAGCTGCTTCCCGATCTTCATTTAAATCTATTAAAAAACAAAAATATTGCACTGATTCTTCTCAAATTTTGTTTGTATATATTTTTGCAAAATACAAGAGACTTTACCAAACATTATCAGGATCGGTCCATTTTTTTACCAAGTCCCTATATAGATATAGCATCCGATATGAACTTTTTCATATCTGCAGCCAAAAAAATTAATAAAAATCCCACTCATATTTGGTTTTTGCTTATTTTCTATATCCAGTTAGTTGGGCCTAAGAGATAGGGTCTCTAAACGCATGGTATAGGGTATCGTATAGTCGGTCTAGACCGACTATAATTTTCTTACTTTTTTTATATTGTTATTACTCTCTCATAATAATTCACACTCATTAACATACACATACGCAACGTAAATAAATTTCATTTATTTATGAGTATTCCTTAAAGAAAATTCAAATTTAATTTGCGCTTTGCGAAACAGACACATTAAAATTGTGCTTTGATTTAGAAGTGTTTTAAAAAGTTAATGGTTTTCGTGTAATGAAAAAGACGTATTTTTAGCTCAGTCATTTTATTATTATTATTATTTTGACAAAACATCTTCATTTGAATTCTCAAGTAAACATCGAATTTTATAAACTTTTTTTTTATTCTGTTTCACACATGCTGATTTTTGTTTTTGTTTTCTAAACTAAAAGTGTTGAGTGGATATTTTGCCATTCCATTTCTTAACTAAATGGTATCAAGTCATTAAATATGCAGCTAAAAAAGGAAATTAATTAATTAATAAACTTTACTAAGCATTTCAATTAAAAAAACATGTAAAGGAAATTATGTGAATTGTGTGTGATAACTCATACACATGGTGACATGTGCTTAAGATATATGATATGTACAGTGGATGCTCTTTAAAGAAGACTGTTAGAAAAAATTGCGACTTCAATACAGATTTAAATTGTAAAAAGTATGTTGTCTAAACTGAGATCTAAACCATCCAACTGGTGTGAACAAAAATGTGGCATATCGTATGAAATTTTAAAGTGATTGTTAAAGAAATTTAGAACATTATTTCTTTCCAAAATTTGCTTATTGTGTTACGTGCTGATTATAGGCAATAAAACCTAAATAACAAAATTTTGTTTTACACCTAAAATAGTCAAATGGATAATAAATCAATAAGTCACTTCGTCACTTCTTTATTACAAATGGGTTTTCCTTTTTTAATGCTCATTTTTGTTTAACTAAATATTTGTGAATATTTGAGAGAATTGTGTATTATGCAGTTGTGACATTATGCATTTGAATTTTTTTTATTTTGAATTTATTCCATTTTCTCATTTATAGTTTCAATGACATTGGAAATTTTATTATGTTACGTAAATGTATTTTCGCTTTCGAGATCGTTAGTTTGGTTGCAATTATATTTAGTTTAGTTCAGTTCATTGATGTGCACTGCGGTGTAGTTCTCGTTAAATGATAGACGGAATGCTAATTTAAAATTCTACTTAATTCATTTGCTCTGCCAAGGGCATCATCATTTATGCTTAATTATTGACGTGTGCTGTTGTTGAAATAATATTGAAAATGCATATTCATAAAATCGCTATCTTTTGGAATAGAAAATTTCTTTAGGCTATTGTTTAGTAATGATTTGTTGTTGTATGGAAACGCGAAAATGTTTTGTCAAAGGAAATTATAATAATCCAGTCGACATTTCATGACGTGCATATGAAATTAACAAACATAAACATAAATAATGATGACACATAAAATGTTTCGAGATAAAACATACGTTAAGACTATTATTGTAAATGAACATTATAAAATCTAAATTGCTAATATTAGGTAAACTCACAATGGAAAATGGGCTATAAAAATCGGATTTTTTTACCTAAAAAGTAAACAGTAAAAACTACACTTAAAATTTTTTTGGATGAGAGATAAACGAAATTGTAGCTAGTCTTCGCTTAATTGTCGAAAATCGCAGAATTATTGTTATTAGCAGAAATAAAATTGGAGTGAGAATTTAATCGTTTTGGCCCAAAGTTCATATACCACAAGATTTATTATAGGAAATAGGTGCAAAAATGATCCAATAATGTTTTGTACACTCTAAAGACATATTTTTTTTGAATGCCGATTAAAGTAAAAACTACTTCGTATGAAGGCTACTTAGGAATATTTGCAAAAAAGACAAAATTTCAATTAGTTCGATAAAACATTCAATATATCAATTGATAACGGTGCGGTAACGATCTCCATTTATTTGTGTTTACCAGAAATAATTGACCAGGACCTTCCGATTATTATACCCATCAACTCAGAATAATTTTCTGACTCGCTTTATTAATGTCGCCCGTCCGTCGGCCCATCTGTCTGTTTGTCTGTCTGCGTGTCCACTTAAAGCTTGTAGTAAAACTACAGGTTGCAAATATAAATGTATTTTATAAATTTCTTAATAGGCTTATTTGTATTTTGATGAAATCTGGAATATTAGATTTTTGTCGGCATAGAACAATCGCTATTGAAACAGGTCTAAATAGATATATATGTTCAGACCCAATTGCGATGCAAAACCTGCTATAAATTGAACTTCAATTTCCCAAAGATCTAAACTATCATATATATCTCGGTAAAATTTGGTTTTTTGTATTTATTACATCAATTAAATAGTATCCACATAGAAGGATCATTTTTAGTCATAGCCAGATTCGTGCTTTTCACTTACATAAGTCTACCAAAAAATAGCGATATATAGATGATTTTATCAAATATGGTTATGGTCGGTCAATTCTGCGGCATAAACCCCATATAAATATAGCACTCGATATTACCTTCTTTTATCGGCAGCTTAAGCTTATTTTCTATATGGAATTAGTTGGACGTAGGGTTGTTTTCAAATAATTTGCTGGTAGTTCTGTAAAATTTTTATAGATTTTGTGAATAAAAAGAAAAATTTTGAAAAAAATAACTTTTCTATAAAACGACATTAAATAAAAAAAAAAAAAAAAAAAAAACGGTTTAAAATGCTATGCATTTACAACATTATAATGGAACAGAATTATATTTTTTTAAACTTTTTCTTTTAATTCATACTCTCTGTCTGTCTGTCTGTCTGTCGTAGGGTAACCCCATTATCCTTCTCCAGTTGATCTGAAACTTAGCACATAGTCTTGTTGTGACTACCGATTAATTTTGTGGTAGTAACGCACAGTCACGCGGAATCACGCACAGTCACGGAGTAGTCTAAATGTCGTATCCTCTCATCCGATCGATCTGAAACTTGATCCATACACTTGCGATGAAAAAAAGATAAATTTTGGCTTAGTCACGCATGGTCACGCATGGTCACGCTCAGTCACGGAGAGATTTAAAATGGATATCATATCATCCAATCAATCAGAAACTTTGTCGATATACTTGCTGTAAAGAAAGATTAACTTCGACATAGTCACGCACAGTCACGCATAGTCACACACAGTCACGGAGTGATTTAAAACCCATTTACCCTTATCCGATCGATCTGAAATTTGTTCGAAAGACTTGTTGTGGCCAAAATTATTTTTAAGATAGTCACACACTGACGCGCGTAGTCATACACAGACACTGAGTAACTTAAACCCCATTTTCCCTCATCCAATCAATGCGAAGCTTGGTACACAGACTTGCTGCCACCAAATATTAACTTATAGATAGTCACACATTGTCATGAACAGTCACGGAGTTATCCAAAACCCCTTTTCCCCTCATCCAATTAATCTGAAACTTGGTCCATAGACTTGTTGTGACGAAAAGGTGATTTAAAATAGTCAAACATAGTCAGGCGCAGTTACGGAGAGATTCAAAATTCATATGAATAAGGACAGAAAGAGTTTTAATAAAAACTTTGTCATTATGGGTTGGATTCTCTATAATGTGAATTCCTTACAATGACAGTACGAGTTTTCTTATCACTTAAAAAGATTTGTACATCATGCGATCTTCAGCAATTGATTAAATCTAAAGCATATGAAGAGTTTTGATGAATGAACATCTCTTTAATATAATATGAATGGTGTTTTTGGATGGTGATTGTGTTTTTGGAGTTTTGTATTGGCAAGGATTGAAGGATAGAGGATTGCTGGCTGTATTACGTATCTTCAAAATAAAATTCGCGATTCCTTATTGTAATAGAAAATACAATTTCCATTGCTACAGTTGGGCCGCGGTATGGAATTTGGAATTTTAGTGTAGTATCAAGTATAATAATGGCTTTTAATCCTGTTAAGGTAGAAGTAGAGACCCTCTGTTCAGAGAACACAAATCTACACGTTGCAGATTTGACTCTTAAGTTCATAATGGATGAACCAAATAATCCAAGTAATTTTTATAGTAATGAATTGAGAAAATAGAGAAAACAGTAGTGGCGTGTTCCATGCAGCAAGTAAAGTGGCTATGGAGAACAAAGTTATTTAATTTCATTTAGCAATTTCTAAAATAAAATTCAGAAGTTATAAAAGTGTGTGAAATAGAATCAGCAGCAGTCAAAATAAAACAAGTCAAGTCAAAACATCTCAATGAAAAAATGGGTTATTTTAGCAATTAAAAATATAAAATTATTGCACCGAAGGAATAAGTGATTCCAAGACATTATGCGATCTTTTAAAATACATTAAAAAAAATTCAGCGGTTCGCCAAATCAGGGTAGAGTCGGATAGATTTATTTCTGTAGATGGTTAAATTGTTACAAGATATATTCAAGTTTTAATGATCAAACATTAAGTGTAATGTGTTTTTTGGGCGCCTGCTTCAACAAAGGATTTATACTTCATGAAAAGTAAAGTTTGAGTAAAAAGTATAACAATTTTTATTTTATTAGATACTAGATGAAAACCGGTGTGCTTCGCTACCCCCATCCCCACCAAATCGTAATGAATGGGCTCACCCAAAGTCCCAAGGCTATCACTATTACAGTACTCCAGATATATGGCATTTATTTGTACGAGGGGTGCCATGCCCCTTTGTCTGATCTCGCCCATTTTTTCTGACTACTCACGTTAATAAAATTTGGAAATCTGTCTCTGTCATATTACACGAGATAAATGATATTGAGTAATTACTTTGCATGGGAGGTACCACGCCCACTTATCTGATCCCGCCCATTTCAGGCATAGCCCCTAATATTTTTAATAGGTGACCTCACACAAATTCGCAAATTTCTCCCTATCATAGTACTGAATAAATGTGATAGTAAAAATTTACTTTGTAAGGGAGGCCCACTAAAAATAGTAAAAAAATTAGAGCCTATAGCACTTCCCTTATCCTCAGTGAGACTCTGTGAACATTTTTTTTATCGATTTTTTTGACCTGTTTTTTATTTTTTGTTAATTGTTTCATAAGTGATGTGAAAAAAAAGTTTTATTCGAAGGCCTAAAAAGACATATTGGAATTGTTTGATATTCCCGGCTGAAATTAAATTTAGACATGATATCCGAAATATTTCCGTAAACCATTAATCAACTACAAAATCAAAGTATATTAACTTTCGTCAAATATTTTAAAATTTTGTTTAAAGAGATTTAATAACTCTCCGATTCTGCAATAAAAATGTTATGACAATTTGACTTTCAACTGAAAATAATAAGATTCTCATGTAATTTGTTGAAGTTTTTCAGATCCAAATTTTCATTGAGCTATGAAAGCAGCAGTCAATATCTGTCTAACAAGGGTTAAAAAATTAAGATAAGTCCAAAAACGAAAATTTCTTTCTTTCGAATTTATAGTGGGCATCCTATTTTACATATAATTAGTTACTAGAATTATTAGCAGCAGTCCAACGATGCTAGGGAAGTAAAAAATAGTTTAAAAATATCAATATCAAGAACTTAAAAATAGAATTTTTGGAAGCTTTTTCAAAAAGGTTAAGCTCGCAGTTGAGAATTACTTCGAGAAAAACCATAGAACATGTTTAGATTCAATTTAAGGAAGATAAATCACACTTCTTTGATCCCTTATATATCAAAAATAAACTATGTATTTCGATTTCTATATGGATGATAAGCTCTATTGTGGAAAATGAATTAATTACACTCTTACGTTTTAAAAATTCTTAATTGCTATCGAAATAAGCGCACAGTGAAAGCAAATGGATTTAATTTGAGTTTTTAAATACAATCTCTGACCAAACTAAGAATGCATGGTATTTAATAATTTAATACTAAGAAAACTGAACTGATCTTAAAAAAACTTAAATACAAATAACATTATGTCCCGGACTGAGAGGTTTACAATCAATCAAATCATGTGACAGGAAATTTTGAATGGTTTTTATAAAAATATCACTTTTGGATTGATTTTGTAATAATTTGCTAACCACGTCATTGTAGAAACAATTGAAACGTTTAATTAAAAATTCAATTATTTAAAACTTTAAATATGCATATTGGAAATTTAAAAATAAAAGGTAAAACATAAATTATGTTGATGTTAATTTATGTTAATATATTTATTGAAATTTGTTATGTAAATCTTTATTTTTTGTCTCTAATGATTACATTTTTTTAATCTTGAAAAGGCGCTTGGAAAAATTTTTGCAGAATATTCTTTTAAAAATTCGTTACTTATCCCCTATAATTTGACAAATCTTTAATTTAATTTCTTTTTTCATTTTTAGAACCCTAAAAATAAATCAATTCTTATCTAGCAACACAACGTAGTTGTCATCCTTTATAAATTTCCCATTTTTGACACGAAATTAATTAAGAAAAAAATAATGTTTTCCTTCTCGTTATTTATAGAATATAGTACAACCCAAAATGTAACCTTGTTTGATTATATAAATATTCATTTAAGCCTTAACTTAAAAACCATATACACCTTCTACTTCAGCGAACACAATTTCTTATGAAAAACCAAATAAATTCGGCAACCTCTAATCAAAAATGCTAAAATAACGAACAGGAACCCCTTGTGAATAACAAGAGTGACAACAACAACTGGCAACTTATCAGTTGTATAAAACACAACCAAAACTGTATGTTATTTAGAATTATCTAGCAGAGATTTAAAATCTATAAAATAAACTTCTAATGTAGGAAGTTAAAGCAGAAGTGGAAATGGAATATTTTTTAGTTGGATATGTGAAATGAAGAAGAAAACGTGTTGTTATCCTTTAAATTAGTGTTATATTAATAATTGTGTCTAGCTACAATTGTTGTGGTTCACTATTTAAATATAAATATTTTTTTTAATATGTGTGTACATTAGGGTGGTCCTTAATAAAAAAGTGTTTAAACTCTCGGTCGCATCCCTTAGAAATATGCGAATAGCAAACCAACTGAGAAATAGAAAGTTTTGGGCCAATCAAAAAATATTTTGAGGTGGCTCAACGCGATTGAAAATTTCAAGTGTGTTTATGTACATGGGGAAAATATGACTTTTTTCAGATTTTACATAAATTTCGTCCTATAGTTTTATATTCCAGACAAATTGTTATATAATTCGAGATCAAAAAGCTATAAAAGTTCAAAATTATGTAAAAAATCGCCAAGAAATAGCAAATGCCCCAGACCACTTTTGTGTCAAAAAAACTAAGTCGTGAAATTTGAAGGCATTTTTTTCAACTTTGAGAAATTTATTAAAGCCATAACTTTTGTTATCTACATACTTATAAATACTTAGATATGAAGTATTGTTTTATTACCACGTTGTTAACCTTTTGCGTATTTTTCAATATGTTCGCAATACTCTTAAGAGAAATATTTCCTTAATTATATATTTTTCGTGTACCCCCCATTTTGAGAAACTCTAGTATGGTTAGGGCATATAAACTGTATTGTGTGAAAACTGATCTTTAACCTTATTGCTCCAAGGCCTGGCTGGAAGTGAATATGTTAAAGCAAAGAACCAAAAATGCAAGTAATGCAAATATCTATATGAGAGAGATGCAGGCTCAAGTCGTACGGCCGCACTTTATACAAAATATATATTATATATTGATATGGCAATTATTGCTTAATGTTAGAAACGGGTCTGATTAAAATATTCACAGCGTATTGTTATTGATTGTGATTTTTAAAATAATATAAGCTTTTTATTTTTTTATTATATTTTTAATAATTAAATTTTGTGTACTGAAACGTATGAGAATATTATACAAGTACCAAACAATTTGTTGGCTTAGAGTAGTTTAAACTTTATAGGAATTTTTTATTAAAAGAACAATGCAAGCATACTGAGCATATAAGGAAAGTATTTGCTAAAAGTTCAGTATTAAACTTTAACCATAAACTTATTTTGACTTTACCACAACCCAGCAAAAGTTATTTTAAAAATATAACTTTTTCATCGTTTTCAAAGCAGCTCTTTCCAATGCCAGGTTATATGAACTGGCAAAGAAATCAGACCATAAATCGTCATGAAAACTATTTCAGACAAATATTACTAATTGACATTGAAAACGACATAGCAAAAATCAGGTATTAGGATGTGATTTCAAATTCAAACAACTTTCAAAGATCTCATTATAAAGTTTTTGTGATAAATCTTAAAGTAGTACAGAGTTTGTAAGAAAGGTGAAAATTTTATTGAAAACGGAAAAGTTAAAAATTCCTTGCAGTTATAAAATTATTATAAAATCGGCTATTCTGAGTAAGGCATTATCGTAAAATTCTATAGGATTTATAAGAGATAAAATTTTTTTTATTTTTTTAATTAATCAACACTCAGGGGATGCCCCCTACAGATGCAGTGCATTGTGTTGATCACAGGAAAATGGGTTTAAGGGGGAAAGAGGGAGTGTGTTCATTATTATTTTTTTTTTGCAGCGACAGACCAAAGCCTCTGGTGGGAATCGAACCCACGACCCCTCGCCCCATTATAAGTCCATATTAACTCAACTTCTCTCACTGTACTGTGGCCCAAAATTATTATTTCCTGCCAGAATTTAGAAAAAGTTAAGAAATTGTAAAAATTGTATACATTTTCTTAATGAAAACACTCCAAGCAATCAAGAAAATAGAACAAAACACAAGATTTTTGATGACACTCGGATTTTTTCGATTTTAAAGTAAAAAATGTTTTAAAAAATTTAATAATGTGCAAATTTTTTCCGATATAAAAGAAATTTTAAAATTTATATATGTTCATCCTAATGCGTAGAAAGATATAAAAATGCAATTTCTGCTGTAATTCTAAGAACAACACTGGTTTTTGTTATGCAAGGGCAACTTAGGTATGCATTCTGAAACGTTTTTTACTTAGTCTTCTTTTAATTTAATTAGTAATTTATGGAGAACAATAAAAAACAGAAATAAAGTTTAACTTTGATAATAATTGGCATGTATTTTAATTGTTATTCCTTTCTTATGTTGAAGTTCAAATTTCAATATAAAAATGTCAGTTTTAAATAAAAAAAAACTTGTCGAAGCTGGTAGCAGTAATTTTAGCAGACAGTTTCAAAAAATGAGGACTAAAGTGTATGGTGTTATTAAAAAATGTAATAAAAGTGTTACGATTTTCTTAATGTTTGCTCGAAAGTAAAAAAAAAATTATGCGATTTAAAAATCGCCCAAGTGACAAGGAAGATCGTAGGGATCAAAATAAGAAACTTTAGCCAAGGAACCATACCTCTAAAACGAATTCTGATATCCTGTTTTTTGACCTGTCTGTCTGTCTGTCTCACTTTGACCCATTTAGAGTGCCCTAATCGAGTCCAAATGTATCATCGACCCCCACTAACTTTCGTGGGCCGACGCATCCATGCCAGTGACACACCCCCTTTAATTCCCTGGGGGTTCCTCATACAAACATTTAAAAAAATCACCATTTTTTTTTTAGAATTGGGCTGACTATGTTTGATTTAATATTAAAACTAACACCCATACGTATACGTATCATCTACTCGGCTAATAAATAATAGTCATACGCCTTGACATGTTATCTTATATATTAAAAGAATTTATGAATAAACTTTGCATTCAAGATTTTTTCAATATTTTTCTTCTCTCAAACCTCTATAACTAGAGTTGTAATTAACGTAGGCTATTGAAATAGGTCTAAGAACACTCAGTGGATCAAGCTCCTTCTTTTGAGCAATTAACTGTTTGAGGTAAGTTATGCGTGGAGAATCAACTTTACTTTTACTGTACTTTAACTCATATTGGCATATTTTGGCATTACTGTACGTTTATTTCTCTTGGCAAATTCGTTGGGTTTGAGGGAAGTTATGCGTGGACTATCAACTTTACTTTTAATGTACGTTAACTTCTCTTGGCATATTGTGGCATTACTGTACGTTAACTTCTCTTGGCAAAATTTGGTACTATATTATAAAAATTAATATAATATAATATAATGCTGCGGAGCAGCAGGGGTCTCTAGTGTTATTGAAAAAGATCGATCGGATGAGTGTAAATAACTTTTAGATCACTCCGTGACTATGCGTGACTCTGTGTGACTACCCCAAAATTATTCTGTAGTCACAACAAGAGAGGGAATGGGGTTGCCCCATGGCAGACAGACAGACAGACAGGTCAAAAGTCGGGATAGCAGAATTCCTTTTAGAGGTATAGTTCCTTGGGCAAAGTTTCTTATTTTGATCCCTATAATATGATTTTCCTTGTCTCTTGAGCGATTTTTTTGCCTCCCTACAAATCGACCCGCCCTAATGTATGGTAAACAATTAAGTAAAATACCCGTGATTTTCCGTTTGGATCAACACTGGCGTAATACATAGGATTATTTAATACAAACACTTATTGGGTTCCTGAGTATGCTATTACTAAGTTAATTAGCACTACAAATTAGTCACATTTTTATGATTCAATTCAATTCATTCCCTTTTGCAATTTAACTACAAACGTGCTCTTAAGAGGAAAAATAAAGAGTTTCGAAGTGTTGGTAACAAAAATCGTCGTTCTTGAAATATAAGATCCATCTTAATCGTAATCTAGTATAGGATCAAGACCATTTATTTGGCTCATCTATTTATATGTTTGAGCAGATTGTCAAATTATATTGGTTTTTGGAATACCAACCAGATAGTTCGGTCTTCAATATTAATAATCCAGCATCATCTTATTATTTTCAAACTCTATAGTTGAAAATTCGGTTGTTTGGGACCAAGTAGCTTTGCCTGGAAAAGGAAAAGGACAAAAATATAAAATCTTGGGCTAGTAAAAATTTTAGTGGCGTTTGGATGTACTAAGTCAACTTTTGGCAGATGCCATATCCCGGAACATTAAACGACATTAAAATACTATTGCACTCAGTTGTCCGTCAGAGTTAGTCAAATTGAAATTATACTAAATTTACTAATATATATCTATACGTCATATATTTTATTATTAACTTAAAATTGCCTAGATATTCTACAAAAGAAAAACAAGTAAGAAAATTATAGACGGTCTAGACCGACTATACGATACCCTATACCATGCGTTTAGAGACCCTATCTCTTAGGCCCAACTAACTGGACATAGAAAATAAGCAAAAACCAAATTGGAGTGGGATTTTTATTAATTTTTTTGGCAGATATGAAAAAGTTCATATCGGATGCTATATCTATATAGGGACTTGGTCCAAAAATGGACCGATCCTGATCATGTTTGGTAAAGTCTCTTGTATTTTGCAAAAATATATACAAACAAAATTTGAGAAGAATCAGTGCAAGATTTTTGTTTTTTAATTGATTTAAGTGAAGATCGGGAAGCAGGGCTATATGGGGTCAAAGGGATCATTTTTGGACTACTCATTAATGGATGTAATGAACGCATACAAACCCAATTTGAGTAAGATCTATATGACAATTTGGATGTTATGGCAATTTATGTCGATTTCATATGGGTAATTTGTATGGGGGCTAGGTCTGAACATGGACCGATTCTCACCAATTTCAATTTCATCCCATGGCCGATAAAAGCTTATCTACCAAATTTCATCAAAATACATTCATATTTGCGACCTGCAGTTTGATTACAAGCTTTACATGGACACACAGACGGACGGACGGACGGACGGACGGACGGACGGACATTGTTAAATCAACTCAGAAAGTGATTCTGATTCTAGGTCAAATATTTTTGGTTGTTACAAACAGCAGCACAAAGTCATTATACCCAAACCACATAGTGGTATAGGGTATAAAAATAATAATTGTATCTAACATCAACAAAAATATAGTAACAATAATATTATGTATATACAGCTATATACAATTAAGGACTATTTGGTACTCGATAACAGTTTGATAACCATCACTATTTTATTACCGCATCTGTAGTAATATTTTTATATACGATAGTATAATAACTTCAATTCAAATTCACTCATAAATTTATATAAACATAAAATCGTTCTTATTGCATTCATTCTGTGCATTGTTCTTCTTTTTCCTATTACTTTTGATCTGCTTAATTCTATTAATTATTAACTTAAAACTATCCTACCATTGATTCCTTTCTAACATGTAAAACACTTATTGCTGATCAATATGTAATTAAGATATACAAACAAGCAATTAGTCATCATTGGTTTGCTTCCACATTCGGTTGTCCGCAAATTTTTTTTTTGTGTAACTAATATAATAGTTAATTTTATAAATTTAAATTATAAATTAAAAGTGTATTACAACCTGTTTTTATTTCGTTACTTGTTATCTTATCTAAATATTGTTACTATCTTTACATACTTTTAAAATTTAAATTTTAATAACTTTCTTTTTTTTTTGACAAAAAGTGGAAGTGACAATAACAAGAAAAATTATAAAATACATAAATCATTATCTAGCAGCATTTATTCATCAGATCCATTCGGAAAGGCCTTAGTGACAGCTTCAATGGATTCCCAAAAACGGGGTTTAATCCGAAATTGTAAGTTCTAAACTATTTAAAAATTCATTTATTTTTCTTCCTGATAATACTTTTTACAAAAACAATTTGCATACTTTATTAACTGTTGAGAGTCAGCCGAGACGCAATCCAACTGATTTTTTTGTTTTCAGTATTTAACCCTTTGACTGTCCAATGCATCACATATGATGCAAAGACGTTATCATTGATATGCTTGCGCATCACATGTGATACACAATTTGTCTTATTTGTTTTAACAAAATTTTGTATGATCTGATGAAAAATAAAGTGATCTAATGCTCTGGACGTGTAAAGATTATTATTTTATAATAAGACACGAACATTTGTGTAAGAAAATACTTCCAGGATATAAAACGACAAAAATATTTTTTTTTTAACAAAAAAAAAAAAAAAAATTTTAAATGGTGCGTGGTAAAGAAGAAGAAAGCATATATTTCAAAAATTCATATCTGCACTTTATCCTTAATCGGACCGGTTTCTGGCATTTCAGCCTTCATCAGCGATTTATTGAACATTGTGATAATTGTTATGTTTTAATTGAATAGATTGTTTCTATATGAAAATTTTTTCTACTTAGGGCGGCCGTGAGGTTTTGAACCATGAACCTTCACATACACTCGTACTTTTCATTATTCCTTACATTATATAGCAAAGGTGGGCACGTAAATAGCATGTTGGGCCACATTTGGAATTTCACCTACTAACGGTGGGCCGCACTAATTTATTTCTGTACAAATATTCATTTTCAAACAAAAAAGCAAAAAACAATTTTTAAACAAACATAAAATTTATTAATTCATTTCGTACACATTACAAATAAATTTTATACTGATATATTATTAGTATTTATAAAAATAGTTATATTAAAATTTTTTGAGATCAAAGAATTTCATTTTAAATAAAATAAAAAAAGGAATTATATTAAAAAAAAAATAAAAATATAGATAACAAAAAATAAAAAAGAAGTTAGGAAGAATTTTTGATTATTTCTTTAAAATCAGGTGTGTAGTTTATCAAAGTTGTCCGAATGGGTTTCGTAAAATGTTGATTTGTTAAATGTGAACGATTTTTGTTTTTAACATTTTTCATGGTGGAGTATAGAGATTCACAACAAAGCGTTGTGCCAAACATTGCAAATAAACGAGCAGCACCTTTTTTTAATTGTGGATATTGGGGTTCGTTAACAACTTTCCAAAATCCAACTAGAGAAGTTGATTTGTGATACATTTTTAATACAATATCATCCTTCATTTCTAACAACTCCAATTTTCCAATATCTGGTTTTGCAAGAATTATATCGGGTAATAAAAATTCATCATTTAGGACATCACACAAAAATGGGTTAACAAAAACTCAGAATGTTGCTTGAAGTTGTTTGTTCATGTAATTGTTTTAAATTATTTATGTATTATTTTAGCTTATCGTCTTGTATATTATTTACCTTCAATTTTAAAAGAGGAAAAAATTTATATTTTTTACATTCGAGGTCTTTTATAAACAAAAGAGGTTTAGCTTCGAAGCCTAACAATGATCGTGTCAAATCAAGCACTATTTTGTCTTCGCCTTTAAACTCAGATAAAGCGATTTAAGATGGTTCATTGTGTCAGTAAAACACATTAAATCCGAAATCCAAATTTCATTCTCCAGATCTGGATATATTTTCCCTTTTGCTTTTATAAATAACATTATTGTGGGTAACAGCTCAAAAAATCGATCCAAAACATTAGAAACGGATATCCATCGCACTATGGACCAAATGGTGGCATCGCTTAATAACTCATTGTTTTCCCCAACTCTTGTAACTCCATAATAAAATTTTTCAACTGACGATGAGTTTTAGCGTTTGTTCTGATAAAATTTAGAATTTCTACCACAACTTTACAAACGTTTTCATATTTAAAAAATTTTGAAACAAGATGCGCCCGATGAATAATACAGTGAATTGGTAGATAATGTGGGATATCTGGATCTTTATTTAAAAGACCAATCAAACCTTGATTTTTACCCACCATTGCAGGTGCTCCATCTGTAGCAACACTAATAAGTTTATCTCGTGACAATTCTAATTTGTTAATTACTTCGAAAAGCGCATTTTTTACATCAATGCCTCGCGTTGTTTCAGAAAGAGCTACAAGGTCTAACATTTCTTCAGTGATATTAAATTCAACAGACCTAATGAAGATCGCTAATTGAGAAACGTCGCTAACATCTGTGGATTCACCAAGAGCTAAACTATATCCTGCGGAATTTTTTAGATCGTTTTTGAAACTTGTTTTAATAAAAGTGCTGATATCTCCAATCCGACGCTCGGTTGTGCGCTGTGATAAAGAAAGCTGATCTATCGCTTTATGTAGCTTTTTTTATCAGTGTCGAGAATGCTCATAACCTTCTTCATAGTGTGTTTTCTTAACTCTGCTTCCCCATCAGGACGTTCATCACGGGCAATATCCCAAGCTATTATATAACTTGCTTCAAGTGATCTGTCATTTCCATGGCTAAAAGACGAAATAATGTTCTGTTCTTTTTCAATATTTGACTGCAATGCCTTCAGTTTAGTCTCTCTAAGATTAGTATTAAGGGGATAATCTTTGGCAAATTATGAGTGAAATTTTTAATGGTGTCTACTTGAATTGTAAAGTTTGTTATTGGGTACAGTAATTTTGCAAATGAGGCATATAGGTATGCCCTTATTTTCAAAAAATCCGAATTTGTTTGTACATTCGGACTGGAATTATCTGTTTTCATCACCTATCTTACGTTTTTTATTGCTCGTTGATGCCATTTTAATTCCTTAAAAGAAAAAAGTGGGACCGATATATGTTGAGTATTACTAGTTAATTTCAATAAAATGAACATGAGATATAATTAAAAAATCGTCCAATTTGCCAATTTTAGTTTTTAAATTTTTAAACAAAACTTTAAAGTTCAATTGAATTATTTTTCAAAACATGCTTTTATGAAAAAAATTTTATGAAGTGGTTGGTACAATATGTATAAAAAATTTAATGGTAACTGAAGGTTTACATTTTAATTCTATTTCATGTTTTCAAATTAAAAAGAATAATACATAAAAGCTTACCAACTAAAACTTTATATTAATAATTTGTAAAATGTGGGAGCACAGCTCACATAACACAATAAAACTTTACACTGCAGTGATCGTTAAAACACTAAAGAATTTTTTCATAAATAAAATCTTAACAAAATCGTATCTAAATGCATATTGCTCATGTTAAGAAAGTAACCGTTATTGTTTTTGCAGTTTTCATCTAATAAGTTTTCTGCTAGGTTTACAATTTTTAAAAATACGCAGAAATCAAATCCGCACAGTTCTCTTATCTCAACAAGGCAAATAAAAAAGAGAATAAAATAATCAGCGTTGTCAACTTAGTGCTTTTAGCGCTGTTTTTAGTACTTTTTAAAATTTTTGATGCGAAAATTTTTCGAGTTAGTGCATAGTGCATTTTTTAACATCAGTGACACCAAATCCTTATTTGCTGTTATCATCAGAAGTCTAATTTTGAAATTTTGTCAAGTATTGAAAATGGATGGCAAATATCCCACCTGATGAAATGGCAAAATACTGAATCCACAATTGAATTTTGGAATGAAGTGAAATCACATCAGGATGCCACTGATTTAAATTCATTTGAAGCTGTATCTAATCTCGATATTAAACTTTTGTCGCTTTCTTATTTAAACGCTAAAGTTAAGAGCGACATGAACCTTTTCTAATCCAAAATAAGAAATCCATTGCCATTACATTCAGTTAATGCTTTACTTCACATTAAAAATGGATTGAAAGAAGAAAATTTCTGTTCCGAAAGATAAAAAATTTATAGTTTTAATGAAACACTTAATTATCGGGACTGCTCTCATCCCCCAGCAATCAGGACAACAGGGCTTTTACTGAAAAAAAACTAAAATAAACAAGTAGGAAAATTATAGTCGGTCTAGACCGACTATACGATACCCTATACCATGCGTTTAGAAACCCTATCTCTTAGGCCCAACTAACTGGACACTGAAAATAAGCAAAAACCAAATTTGAGTGGGATTTTTATTAACTTTTTTGGCTGCAGATATGAAAAAGTTCATATCGGATGCTATATCTATATAGGGACTTGGTCCAAAAATGGACCGATCCTGATCATGTTTGGTAAAGTCTCTTGTATTTTGCAAAAATATATACAAACAAAATTTGAGAAGAGTCAGTGCAATATTTTTGTTTTTTAATAGATTTAAGTGAAGATCGGGAAGCAGCTCTATATGGGGTCAAAGGTGTCATTTTTGGACTACTCATTAGTGGATGTAATGAACGCATACAAACCCAATTTGAGTAAGATCTATATGACAATTTGGATCTAATGGCAATTTGTCTCGATTTCATATGGGTAATTTGTATGGGGGCTAGGTCTGAACATGGACCGATTCTCACCAATTTCAATAGCGTTCATCCCATGGCCGATAAAAGCTTATGTACCAAATTTCATTAAAATACATTCATATTTGCGACCCGCAGTTTGATTACAAGCTTTACATGGACACACAGACGGACGGACGGACGGACGGACGGACATTGTTAAATCAACTCAGAAAGTGATTCTGATTCGATCGGTATAATTAAAGATGGGTCTAGGTCAAATATTTTTGGTTGTTACAAACAGCAGCACAAAGTCATTATACCCAAACCACATAGTGGTATAGGGTATAAAAATGAAGCATGCTAACAGACGTTACATTCAAATAATTTGTGTTTTTGTGGCCCTATTGAAAATTTATACTCGTATTAATGCTATTTTTGAACAATACTTTGAAATTTTGGTATTAATGTTTTGATTTATTTTTTTTTTTTGAATTAAATCTAAATTATATTTTCTAATTTTTTTAAATTTATATGGGGCCGCATAAAATTCGTTCGTGGGCCGCATGCGGCCCGTGGTGCCACATTTGCCCATGCCTGTTATATAGTTATAAAAGAACTTAGGAAGGATAATTTTTATGAATTTTATTAAAGCAAGGGAAACGATATGATTTCTAACATTCAATATACTGTGGCTTTCGGCAAATTATTTATAACAGCCAAGACATCTTTTTCGCACAATTTTCCCATCATCTTTTCTAGGTATTTCGATAAGCTCGTGAGTTGGGTTTTTAGGTTTTTTATTTGCAATTGACTTTGTAAACTGCTCTAATTTCATTTGTTGGTTTATATAAAATTTATTGTACAAAAGCCAACTATCTAAAATTGCAATACTAACGCATTCAAACAATACTTTGCGATACCATCTAACACTTTCTCTTGCTGGGCTGTAGTAAGAAGTAACTTCCAACTTTGACTCGGTTATAGTCTAGTATTATGATTGATTTTTGGAATCCAAGCAGATTCCAGCGCTCGAAATTCGAGTGCAATTTCTAGGAAACTTTATTTCTCAACTTACACTATTCACAAACCAAATTTTTTTTGGTGTATTATTATTGTGAGTGAAGATAACAAACTCATTAACAAACATGTTAACAAATTTAATAAACTCACACAATGCATATGTATAATTTTATGTATGTGTTAGTGGCAAATTTAAATGCAATTTACGCAAAATAAAGAAAAAAATTAAAAAATCTGTAAATCTGGTGCACAGCTGAAAAGAAATACCTTTCAAATAATATACGCTTGGTCAAAATCGGGATAAAATGGTAGAACAAGACATCGGTAACAAGAAATCACCTAGCCTATTAATATTATAGGATATACACAAAAAGAAAAAATATGCTACTTTAAATTTTGTAAATATTAACAATATGAATTTCTAAACTTAGTTTAAAGATGAATGTTAAAAGAAGGGTTATGTGGTTAATTTAATTGAAAAATCGGTTATAGGGGCAGTTCATTAACAACGAGCATTAGAGTTGCCATATGTGTTCTATGGGTGGGAAAAATTATGCTCCATGATCGAAATCACCAGACCTTATTTACGTACAACTTGCTTGTATTTTATTTGAATATATTTTTATTTTAATCTGGCTTTTTTTTTTTTAAAGAGGCATGAAAATTTTTTTTATCTGTTACGCGAATAGTGTTGTTGGATAAAATAAGCCCGCCAGACTGTAGATAGCGAGAAGGCAATACTAGCATGCCTCCTATATCCAAGCTTCACATCAATAACAAACATATTGGCACCGAATGCGTTACACAAGACACTACGAAACACAAAAGAGGCTTCTTGACAAAAGCAAAGAAGAATAGAAAGAACATGTGTATGTTACGAGTAATTAAAAATAAAAATCTGTAGTCGAGAGCTTTAATAATTCGAATACCGTAGCTGCTAGCTTTGAGTCGCTAAAGTAATTACTAAAAAAGGAAATCCGTTCAGCGATGGAGACTAACATTGTAACATTGATACAATTTATTGTTTTTCTCCTCAGATTATTTGATTAAGTGAAAAAATTTTATTTTTTATAAATTTGTTAATTTATTTATGTTATATTCACTAAAATGTGTACAATATTTGAACAAATTTTTAAAGGATATTGTTGTGTACTTTTGAATAAAGTAGCTAAATATTTTTATACTACGTTGCTATTTTATTAAATTTCTTCTTTCTTCTCTTGATATTTTGAGCAACTTCGCAATTTAGTAACCTTATTCTAAAGTTCATTCTACATAAAAAAATTTTTATTCATTTCTTCATTTGCTTCAATGTCCTTTGCATCTAACAAATGTTTTTTTGAAATATTTTAAAAATATTGCATTGTACGAATATCTAAAACGGTACATCTATATTAAAAAATATAGTCATTTCATTAAAAGCACCCACAGATGAGTGTAATAAACAGAAATGAATCAAACTTTTATTTACGTCTTGGAGTTGCATTACAAAGCTTAGATGGACACACATGCGGAGAAATGGACAGACAGACAGACAGACGGACGGACATCGCTAAGCGAATCAGAAAGTGATTCTGGTTAAATTATTTTTGGTACATGCAAACATCAACTACGAGACTTATTTTACCCTGACCACATGTAGGGTATAAATATTAAGCAGCTGTTGGCAGTCAGTTTCATTTAAAGCTTAGTGTTAGAATTATTACTAAAGAAAAGAATAAACATGATATATAATGTAAAATGAAGTCGCAGGTAACTATCCACAAAAAAGAGAGATGTATATTAGCTAAGAAAATTTCCAAAGATTTTAATATAATATTGTTATGAAAAAGTAAATTTTTTTAATATAACCAATATGAACTGGATATTGTGAGAATCCAAAAGAAAAAACATTTATTAATAAATAAATTGAAAGAAAAATTATATAAAAACAAGTATGAAAATAATAGTAGGTTTAGACCGACTGTACGATACCCTATACTCTGGTTTAGAGACCCTATCTCTTCGGTCCAACTAAGTGGATATAAAAAATAAGCATAAACCAAATTTGAGTGGCATTGTTATTAATTTTTTTGGCTGCAGATATGAAAAAGTTCATATCGGATGCTATATTTATATGGGGACTAGGTCAAAGAATGGACCGATCCTGACCATATTTGGTAAAGTCACTTATATTTTGAAAAAATATACACAACCCAAATTTGGGAGAAATCTGTGCAATATTTTTGTTTTTTTTTTATAGATTTAAGTGAAGATCGGAAAGCAGCTCTATATGGGGCCTATGACTAAGAATTGTCATATACGGATTATTTTTGGGATACTGATTAATGAATATAATAAACACATGCAATCTCAATTTGACTGAGATCTATATAATAATTTTAATTCATAGGGGTCATTTGTATGGGGACTACCTGTGTAATGGGCCGAATTTCACTAATTTCAACAGCGTTCGTATACCGTATCTGCAATGGAGGCTACATTAAGAGTGAGTGGTTAGAATGTACACCATTTCTCTTTGATGATTTTGCAAATAAAATAAAATAATTGAACGAAAATAGAATTACCTATTGCTCGAGATACAATAAAAGATAGAATTCTGAAAATGGGTAAAAATGTAAAAAAAATCATATATAAAGTTACGTGATTTTATTTCAATTTGTTCTGATGAAAGAACCGACATAATTCTTTCGGTTCGGTTAAACCGCTTTCAGATCTTGTGTTTGGCTTGTGGTTTTATTATATATTTAGCATATGCAGTTGGTAAATATCGTGCACATACATGTGGAAAGTCATATTTAATTTTTTAAATTAGAACAGGTTCAATTTTGACATGGAAAAACACATAAAGATACTACGCTATTTGTGGCGAAAGAAAAAGATTAATATTAACAGAAAAATAAATTGTTTCTTTTAAATAACAATTGATTCAAGCGCAGATTAGGAAACAGCTATACATGGGGGCTATGACTAAGAATTGTCCCGTAGAGTTTATTTTTGGAATCTATAATATTAATAGGTAAGGCGATTTATTGTGGCCGATGATTTGTTCCACAGTTTTCTCCCAATTTTAACCAAACATATCTTATTTGAAAGGTATTTCCTTTAAGCTGTCCACCAGAATTACAGATTGTTAAATTTTAAAATTTTTTTTTGAAGTAAAATGCAGTTAAATTTGCTACTAACACATACATAATATTATACAATGCTATGTGTGTGTTTATTAAATTTGTTAATGTGTTTGTGAGTTTGTTTTTATCATTCACAATCATAATAGTTAAAAAGCGTTAAATTAAAAAATAAAATATCCTAGAATTTGCACTCGAATTTCGAGGGCTGGAATCTGCTAGTATTAATTAATGGGTGTAATAAGCACACATAAGCCAAATGTTAGAATTATGGTAACATGAAAAAGAAACAAGTAAGAAATTTATAGTCGGTCGAGACCGACTATATGATACCCTATACCATGCGCTTAGAGACCCTATCTCTTAGGCCCAACTAACTGGATATAGAAAATAAGCATAAACCAAATTTGAGTGGGTTTTTTATTATTTTTTTTGGCTGCAGATATGAAAAAGTTCATATCGGATGCTATATCTATATGGGGACTAGGCCCCAAAATGGAACGGTCCTGACTATATTTGGTAAAGTTATATGGTAAAAATATACAAAAACAAAATTTGACAAGAATCAGTGCAATATTTTTATTTTTTGATAGATTTAATGAAGACCGGGAAGCAGCTCTATATGGGGCCTATACTAAGAGTTGTTCCAGGGATCATTTTTAGACTACTCTTTAATGGATGCAATAAACGCACACAAACCCAATTTGAGTAAGAACTATATGACAATTTGGATCTTATGGCAATGTATGTCGATTTCATAGGGGTCATTTGTATGGGGGCTAGGTCTGAAAATGGACCGATTATCACAAATTTCAATAGCGTTCATCCTATCGCCAATGAAAGCTTACATACCAAATTTCATCAAAATATTTTCATATTTGCGACCTGCAGTTTGATTACAAGGTTTACATGGACACACAGACGGACGGACGGATAGACGGACGGACGGACACACGGACGGACATCGTTAAATCGAATCAGTTAGTGATTCTGATTCGATCGGTATAATAAAAGATGGGTCTAGGTCAAATATTTTTGGTACTTACAAACAGCAGCACAAAGTCATTATTATAATTATAGTCGGTATAGGTTATTATTATAGTCGGTCTAGACCGACTATACGATACCCTATACCATGCGTTTAGAGACCCTATCTCTCAGGCCCAACTAACTGGATATAGAAAATAAGCATAAACCAAATTTTAGTGGGATTTTTATTAATTTTTTCGGCTGCAGATATGAAAAAGTTCATATCGGATGATATATCTATATGGGGACTAGGCCCAAAAAAGGACCGATCTTGACCATGTTTGGTAAAGTCTCTTGCATTTTGCAAAAATATATACAAACAAAATTTGAGAAGAATCAGTGCAATATTTTTGTTTTTTTGATAGATTTAAGTGAAGAGCGGGAAGCAGCTCTATATGGGGCCTATGACTAAGAGTTATCCAATAGGGATCATATTTGGACTACTCATTAATGGATGCAATAAACGCACACAAACCCAATTAGTCTAAGATTTATATGATAATTTGGATCTTATGGCAATATATGTTGATTTCATAGTAGTCATTTGTATGGGGGCTAGGTCTGAACAAGGACCGATTCTCACCAATTTCAATAGCGTTCATCCCATGGCCGATAAAAGATCAAATTCCAAATTTTGTCAAAACATATTCATATTTGCGACCTGCAGTTTGATTACAAGCTTTACATGGACACACAGACGGACGGACGGAAGGACATCGTTAAATCGAAACAGATAGTGATTCTGATTCGATCGGTATAATTTAAGATGGGTGTAGGTCAAATATTTTTGGTTGTTACAAACAGCAGCACAAAGTCATTATACCCAAACCACATAGTGGTATAGGGTATAAAAATGAAAAACGAAAACGAAAAAATGAAAACCGAAAAATTAAAAATGAAAAATGTAAAATAAGAAAAGAGAAATAAAAAATAAAAATGAAAAATAATAAAATAAAAATGAAAATAAAAAAATTAAAAATAAAAAATTAAAAATAAAAAATAAGAAATAAGAAATGAAAAATGAACATGTAGGAAAATTATAGTCGGTCTAGACCGACTATACGATACCCTATACCATGCGTTTAGAAACCCTATCTCTTAGGCCCAACTAACTGAACATTGAAAATAAGCAAAAACCAAATTTGAGTGGGATTTTTATTAATTTTTTTGGCTGCAGATATGGAAAAGTTCATATCGGATGCTATATCTATAAAGGGACTAGGTCCAAAAATGGACCGATCCTGATCATGTTTGGTAAAGTCCCTTGTATTTTGCAAAAATATGTACAAACAAAATTTGACAACAATCAGTGCAATATTTTTGTTTTTTAATAGATTTAAGTGAAGATCGGGAAGCAGCTCTATATGGGGTCAAAGGGATCATTTTTGGACTACTCATTAGTGGATGTAATGAACGCATACAAACCCAATTTTAGTAAGATCTATATGACAATTTGGATCTTATGGCAATTTATGTCGATTTCATATGGGTAATTTGTATGGGGGCTAGGTCTGAACATGGACCGATTCACCAATTTCAACAGCTTTCATCCCATGGCCGATAAAAGCTTATATGCCAAATTTCATCAAAATATATTCATATCTGCGACCTGCAGTTTGATTAAAAGCTTTACATGGACACACAGACGGACCGACGGACGGACGGATGGACATTGTTAAATCAACTCAGAAAGTGATTCTGATTCGATCGGTATAATTAAAGATGGGTCTAGGTCAAATATTTTTGGTTGTTACAAACAGCAGCACAAAGTCATTATACCCAAACCACATAGTGGTATAGGGTATAAAAAATTAAGATGATATATAATGAAAAATGAAGTCCCAGGTAACTATCCATAAAAACTAAAGATCATCTTTGGATATTAGTTTAGAAAATTTAGATTTTAATATAAAATTGTTATGAAAAAGAAATTTTTTTAATATAGACAAATATATGAAATAGAAATTGAGAGAATAAAAAAAGAATCATTAATAAATAAATGAATTGAAATAAAAATTATATAAAAACAAGTAAGAAATTTTTAGCCGGTCTAGACCGACTATACAATACCCAATACCGAGAGTCCCAGATCCAATTAATTGGTTACAGATAATAATAATAAATCGAATTTGGGTAGCATTGCTGTAGATTTATGGGGGGTTTCATGTCAAGTGCACCAAATTTTGAAACCGATGTCTTCCGATCGGGATGAAATTTGCTCCCAGGTTTGTTCTATCAGATAGTAGCTTAGACACAATTTTTCAATAAGATCGGTCAAGATCTCTGTGAGTTAGAGGGGATCAAAATTAGACATTTTGTACAAACAGGTATTTTTTCCAATCCATATAACTTATTACTTATTGTTCTTAGAAAATTTTCTCCCAAATAGTTTAGAAAGCTATTTCTTCAATATTTCGGAAAAAAATACTTTAAAAAAAAAATTTTAGACTTTTTTTGCTAAATCAATGCATTTTTAGGCTTTTTTTTTAAAGGGCATTTTTTTAGGATTTTTCCTTTAAGAGCTTTTTGGTCGCTTAGTAGGATATCTATCAAAATAAATGTTCTGTAACACAAGACAACGGTTTTTCAATTTTTCACAAATGCACTATTTTGAATTTTTTCCTATTTTTGTGAAAAACCTCACAAATAAAACTTATATTGTGAAACTAGACAAATTAACCTTTCCGAAGGTATGTAACATACCTAACTAAAATTTCATACCCTCGATACTGTAATAACCAGAATATGTTAACATCAGGAAAAAAATCACTTATGTTGTCACGGAACTACGATTTTTCCGAAGTTGAGCCACTATGCCTTTTCGTGTCCACTGAATTTCCCCTTCGCTGTTACATACGCAAAAGAGCCTTGAGGTATGTCTTATTTCACCAAACAACCCGGAGAATTATTATTTTATTTTTGTATTTGTACTTATAAAAAAAAACCAACGAAACAAATCAAACAATATAGATTTTTAATTAAATCTTTTTATTTTCGGTAAAATGGCCGCTTCTTAGCTGATGTGTAGAAAAAAGTAGAATGACTAAAAAAAGGAAGTGTTCAATGCTTGCGGCAAGAAAACTCCAACCGCATTGGCGGCAAGAAAACGCCGATCTTGTTGGCGGCGAAAAGAAAAAAAGAACATCCAATTAAATGGGCTCGAATTGATTGGCAAATCGTTTCTGCCTGTGTCGTATCAGTCTTGTAGGCGACCATTAGATGATACGTAAACATACCGCCACCCTTGCGACGTCAGTGCAACAGTCAATTGGGCCACACCATACAAATTAAAAATTTAAGATATTAAATAAGGTTTACAATTTATATGGGAGGGAAAAGAAAATACATTTTAATGACAAATGTTTCAATTACAAAAAAAAGGAACAAAATTAAAAGAATATTTCAATTATTATATATGTATATAAAAAAAATGAAAATTATACAATGTTAAGTATGCAAAGGGATGAAAAAAAGCATATATAAAAAAAAGAAAAATGTTTCAATGGTTTTAAGTAATCAATATATATATACATGAAAAAGAGCCACGTTAATTGACATCATACTCGATGTAGTCGGGGTTTTTGTTTTCCCGACATTCTCCAAAATAGGCATCGCCGAACAGTGTCTTTTGCAGATAGATTTGTCCAGGTTTTCCGACTGCTGGACCGTCCAAGATTTTCGGGACAACGTCTGCACCTAAAGTAATGTGGTACGTGTCGCGCATATACCAAAAACTATCGGCGTGAACGACATCGAGGCCTCGACTACGTACCCAGTCGTTATGCAGTTCACCGCAGGGTGAGAACTTGGGCTCCACTTCTTCTACCGCCAAATCCACCGTTATGCGCTTGCTATTATAGCGGCGGTGAACCAAAGTGACGGTGGTTCGTCCCCGACGAACAAAACACCTAAGGCCCTTTGCCTTTCGAGCGGTGATGGAGGATCGAGCTGCGTTTGGGTCCCACAATATACGGACCAAACTGTGTTGGAACGAACCTTGGGTGGGATAGACCAGGGCGTCTGCAGTCATTTCGAACCACAGGTTTCCTTGAGCCACTGAGTGTAGCATGGTGTTATGCTGCTGTCGGCATCGTTTGCACCGGTCGAGGCTATGGCAATCTCGTACCAAGTGGGAGTGGGCTAAACAGCTGGAACAAAGGCCATGGTCGGCGACCACCCGCAATTTTCGTTCTACATCCATCACCTGGAACCGCGTGCAGACCCTGATCGCGTGTAGACGGTTACAGAGAGGGCAGCCATAATTGGTGTTAAACCACGTTTGTGCCATTATGAGCTGCAAATAGAAGAGTTATTAGTTCGTAAGATATCAGAAGAGTAATAGAGAGATCGTGGCGTATGAGAGAAATGGAATTTTTCTAATTTATATGACGTGGTAAGAGGATCAATTTGTGAATTGGTCTCGTGATTACACCGTTTTGAGTTTTTAAGTCGACTACTCGAACTCTGCTATCTGCACCACGATAAATCTTAGTAATGCGACCTAAGCGCCATTCAGTGGGACAGAGCGGTTCATTTCTAAGGACAACGAGGTCGTTCTCTTGTAGGTCGATTTGAGGGAATTTCCATTTATTACGCTTATGCAATTCTTTTAAATACTCGTCCTTCCATCGGCGACAGATCTCATGTTGCATAGCCTTTACTTTACGCCATCTGTTCACGATACTTATTGCCGGAGTCAATTTTTCAGGTTCAGCCGGAGTAAGCAACGCAGAGCCAATCAGAAAATGGCCAGGAGTAAGAGCAGACAGATCTTCAACATTTTCGGACAGTGGGCCGAGCGGACGTGAATTAAGACAAGCTTCTATAGTGGCTAAAAGAGTAGAAAATTCTTCGAAGGTGTATTTCATTTGGCCAGCCATTTTTTTGAAATGTGTTTTAAAGCTTTTAACACCAGCTTCCCATAATCCTCCCATATGGGGTGCTGCGGCGGGGATGAAATGCCATGATAGGCGTTGATGTTGGTGTTTCGCTACGACAATATCACGCAGTTCTTTCACAAGCTTTTCGAAGTTTGTATCGATTTCCCTTGCAGCTCCGACGAAATTTCTGCCATTGTCTGAATAAATACAATTTGGGCAACCACGACGAGCTATGAACCTAGCTAAAGCAGCTAAAAAGGATGGAGTTGACAAATCGCTGACGGCTTCGAGATGAATCGCCTTAGTAGAGAAACAGACGAAGAGACACACGTAACCCTTGGTGATTCTACAGTAACGGCCTGTAAAGCTTTTAATTTCGAATGGGCCTGCAAAATCAATGCCTGTATTTGCAAAGGGGCGACTCAAAGTGGTTCTCTCTTCGGGCAGCGCTGCCATTATTTGACCTTGACGTAATTTACGATGCACTACACACTCCTTACAATTGTTGATACATGTTTTAATAAGAGTTTTTGCCTTTATTATCCAACATTCATGTCGAATGACACTATGAACCAACCGCAAACCGCCATGATGAACCATTTTGTGAATGAAGTCAACATATAAACGAGCTAATCTACTGTGGTATGCCAAAATAATCGGAAACCGTTCGTGATAAGATAAATGCGGTGATGCAATCAAGCGACCATTTGCCCTAATAATTTTATTTTCATCCAAAAAAGGCGTAAGCGTCAACAATGGGCTACTAGATTCTATTTTCTTCTTGTTCGACAAGCAATAAAAATCTCTTGAAAAGTGCATCTGTTGAGATAATGAAAATACCCGGTTTTTGACAAAACCCAATTCTCCAGCTGATAATTTTAAAGATTTAAATTGAACTTTATTTCGAAATTCTAGCTGAGTTCTATGAAAAAAGCGAAACATGTAGGCGATAACGTGAATGGCTTTGGGCAAACTAGAAAATCTATCCAGTATATCTTCCTTTTCGGTAGATCTAGCAACATAAACTTGAGCAACTTTAATTTCTTCATTTGTTTCATAATTAGATGGGTGCGAAGGCCATGAGGATTTCTGCAATTTCAACCAATCTGGACCATGCCACCAAAGATTACAGCATTTCAAATCCGAAGGAGTCAGCCCCCGGGTTGCTAGATCTGCAGGATTATGTTGTGACACTACATGTGACCAATGTTTATTTCCGACCTTTTCAAGAATAGTGGCGACTCTGTTTGCAACAAAGGTTTTCCAATTACATGGTGGTTTTTTTAGCCATGCAAGAACTATCGTTGAGTCGGACCACAGAAAGAGCGAATAGGTTTTCAAATTAAATTGAGGCATAATACTATCGACCAGCTTCGCTAATAGGACCGCACCGCATAATTCTAATCGTGGAATTGATGGCTTTTTAATTGGAGCTACTTTTGTCTTTGACACTAAAAGATTTGTAAATACCTTTTCGCCAATCTGCACTCTTGCATATAAAGTCGCCGCATACGCCAGCTCCGAAGAATCGCAAAACGCATGGAATTCGATTTTATAATTTGGAGAATATTGGATCCAACGAGGGACAGTAATTGCATCTACATCATTATATTGAGAGACAAAATCTTGCCAATTTTTAAGCGCCACCGGCTTTATTTTTTCATCCCAGTCAATCTTATCGAGCCACATTTGCTGCATTAAGATTTTCGCTGTTATAATAACCGGAGCGAGCCAACCAGCAAGGTCGAACAGTCTAGCAATCACGGAAAGAACCTCTCTTTTGGTGTAAGAAGATTTTAGTGGAATTTTTTCTGTCGCAAAATAAAAGTAATCAGCTGAAGCATTCCATCGAACACCCAGAGTCTTCGCATTACTTTTGTCATTCAGACATAGAAAATTTTCATTTAATAAATGGTCACAGGGCAACCCATCTAAAATTTTTGTTGAATTTGCCGTCCATTTTCGCAATTCAAAACCAGCTGTTTTTAAAATGGCTATTAGCTGATCACGGAACTTTAAAATGTCTGGTAAGCTGTGAGATCCGACCAACGCATCGTCGACATACATGGAGTCTCGCAGAATTCTTGCGCCAAATGGAAAACGGCCCTCTTCATCATCCGCCAATTGCAATAGTGTTCTTAGAGCCAAATAAGGAGCACTATTGACGCCGAAAGTAACAGTTTTTAACTGATAATCTTGAAGCTCTTCATCAGGAGAGCTACGAAAAACAATTCGTTGGAATGGAGTATGCTTTGGGTTGATTAAAATTTGCCTATACATTTTTGAAATATCGGCATTGAACACGAACTCATAGAACCTCCATTTTAAAACTAAGAAAACCAAATCCTTTTGTAAAATGGGGCCAACGTGCAAAATGTCGTTAAGACTTGTCCCACTGGACGTAGCGCTAGAGGCATTAAAAACCACCCTCAACTTTGTTGTTGTACTGTCAGGTTTGAAAACGCCATGATGAGGCAGATAGTAACTCGGGCCAACTACAGGATTTTCAATTTTTTCCATATGTGCCAGGTTTACGTAACAACGATTTTTCGTTTCTCATAAATTGACTCGAAGCTATGTGTCTATTAGGGCCGAGCAATGACAAATCAGATTTAAAGGGCAAATCAACTACGTATCTCCCTTCAGAATTTCTCACTGTAGTGGACCGAAATATTTCTTCACATAATTTATCAGCTTCAGACATTATTGGTTTATGTGAAACTTCCTCAAGCTCCCAAAATTTAGATAATTGTTCATCAATAGATACTTTAGTGAAATGCGACAGTCTAACGGAACGACGGGGACATGTAGGGCCAGTAACAATCCATCCGAATATTGTTTCTTGAGCAACTAGTGAATCAAAAACTCCATGTTGAACACCACCTCTCAAAATTGCTGGATAAACGTCTCCCCCTAACAAAATGTCAATTGCACCACTTTTATAAAAATTTGGATCTGCATACCTCAGATTTGGTAGCTCCATATTTAAGGGATTAAAAGTGTGTGTTGGAATATCACTTGTGACTTGTGGAACCACTAAAGCATCAACTTTAATAGATAAATTTGAATTTACTATCGAAGCTACAGAAAAGGTCGCCATTTTTTCGACTCTACTAATAACTTCTCCACCTAGTCCAGCTACTTCAGCAGCCACTGGTACAGTAGGCAAATTTAATAATTTTTGAATTTTTTCGGAAATGAAACTTTCATCCGAACATGGGTCAATTAAGGCTCGTATTTTATAATTAGAACCACAATGTGCTATATTAACCCATGCAGTAGCTAGCATCACCTTTTTGGCAACAGAATGATGGTGATTTTGAACCATATTGGATGTAGTCGGCAATTGAGTGGACTGTATATTATTTTGAAACAAAGCCGACTTATAATTACCCTGGGTCACATTAGAAGATTGATTTCTTTGCCCTTTGTTTTGCGCGAAATCTTTGTGCAAAGATTGTGATGTTTTCTGTTGCACTTCGAACAACCATTTTCATTAGGACAATCTGTGAACATGTGACCCATTTTGAGGCAATTAAAACAATAATGGAATTTTCTTAATGTAGAAACACGTGTTTTGTAGTCCATGTTTAAAAATTTTTTACATGTGGTAATCGCATGGGCTTCTTTGCATAATTTGCATTGAGCTACATCAACTTTAGTGTGATGTGTTTTAAATGGTTTGGTTTTATTTTGACTATCTTGAAAACCTGCTTGGGAACCACTGGATCTAAGGTTGGAAAAACTTTCAAGTGCACGAAATCTATCAGTTAAGAAATCATCAAATTCCTTCCATTTTGGAATCTCTGTCTTATTTTTCACAGATTGCTCCCATAGGCTTAAAGTTTGTTCTGGTAGCCTGATTGAGCAATGAAAGACAAATAATGGTTCCCATGCATCTACATCAATTTTATATAACCTCAAAGTCGACATGCAATTATTTATTTCCCTCTGTAGTCTTTTAATTTCTGTTGCAGTTTCCCGCAAACATGGAGCTAAACCGTATAATAATTTTAGTTGCCCATTAAATAAAACGCGCCTATTTTCATATTGTGCCTTTAAATTTTCCCAAGCAATGTCAAAATTATCTGCTGTCACGGTAATGTTTCTATTCACCTCTCGGGCATCGCCAGTTGTTTTTTTAAAAAGGTAACATAATTTTTCTACGGGGCCTAAACGATCATTGTTAATATAAATCGCAGTGAATAAATCTCTAAACGTGGGCCACGCAGCATAATCTCCATCAAAAACATCAATATCGCAAGCTTGAACTGGTATAGAGCTCCCATGTTTGTGAACTACTGTGTCTGAAGATGTTGCTTGCTCTTTAGATATCCCACGCGTTGCTTTTGCAATTATGTTAATACATCTGACGTGAATTTTGTGAATTTGATTGTGCTTTGTGTGGATGGCCAATATATCTTTCTTTTTTTCTATTGGTTCCCCTGAACATTCTTCGTAATAATTTTTATACTTTGCCCATAGTCTAGCTAATTCTGCTTTCTCAAATTCCAGGGCTTCTAAAGTGTAAATTGAAAAATCTTCATCTTTGAGCCGTAATTCAAATCTGGCCATCTCATCAGCCGTTTCATTAAATTTGTCTAACATTGACATAATTAGTTTTGGTGTCACCGCAAATTAATTTAAAATGTCAAAGAACCACTTTGTTCTGTATAAATTTGCCTAATAAACTTTGTAAAAAAAAGTTTCACAAAATCTCCTTAAATTTTTCTCAAAGATGACGATAAAATTTACGAACTGTTCTAAGATCAGCTTTTCAATTGTAGAGGGGCTACAAAATCTCAAAAAAAATCAGAAATTCACGAAATGTTCCGCAATCAAATTTTAAAAATTTATTCGTGGGCTACAAAATCTCCAAAAAAAATCAGAAATTCACGAAATGTTCCGCAATCAAATCTTAAAAATTTATTCGTGGGCTACAAATCTCCAAAAAATCAAAAAAAAATCTATGAGAAGATTTCACATAACCTCAAATGTAATTGGCGTGGTTTTAATGACAAATTAAAATTCACTTTAAATAAAGATGGCTCCGTAAATTAAATCGAAAAACAAAATGGCGTAATCTTTAATAAATGTGCTACTAAAGGGCAAATGGCGGTAATTCGGTCACGTTCAGTATTTAACCTCCCAAAAAAAATTTTTTTTCGAGCCACTGATGTCTTTATTTCACTTTATTTAAATCTCACAGCGTACGTACCTTGAATCCTGTAGCTTTTTGTCGAATGGTTTCGCTTACCGGGAGAAGGACCAAATGTTGTCACGGAACTACGATTTTTCCGAAGTTGAGCCACTATGCCTTTTCGTGTCCACTGAATTTCCCCTTCGCTGTTACATACGCAAAAGAGCCTTGAGGTATGTCTTATTTCACCAAACAACCCGGAGAATTATTATTTTATTTTTGTATTTGTACTTATAAAAAAAAAACCAACGGAACAAATCAAACAATATAGATTTTTAATTAAATCTTTTTATTTTCGGTATAATGGCCGCTTCTTAGCTGATGTGTAGAAAAAAGTAGAATGACTAAAAAAAGGAAGTGTTCAATGCTTGCGGCAAGAAAACTCCAACAGCATTGGCGGCAAGAAAACGCCGATCTTGTTGGCGGCGAAAAGAAAAAAAGAACATCCAATTAAATGGGCTCGAATTGATTGGCAAATCGTTTATGCCTGTGTCGTATCAGTCTTGTAGGCGACCATTAGATGATACGTAAACAACTTATTTTCTATAGAAATGTTCAAAAATTATTAGTTTTTATTTATTTGTAATAATAATTAAATTAATATATAATAATAATAATAATATTAATAGTAAAAAGATAAATAAATTAATAAAATTTAATCTTAATTACAATAGATCCATTTATATCATAACTACTTTTATACTTAATTTATTGTAGCTGATGAAGTATTTAAGTCTTGTAAATTTTTAAATACCCAGTCTTTCATCCAGCTTTTTTGTCGCCTTTATTTACTGCGTTTTTATGTCAATCCTTTCTTGGCGTTACTAGGTTCAGCTGTTGATTTCGCTGCTGGTTTATTTGTTGTCTTTGGAAAGAAATCGCATTGAATAGAGGCAGAAAACTTTTTCAACTTGAGTCTTCCATCGACAAGCGGTATAAAAGCATGGTATTGAGCGGTGCCATCGATTGTTACCGCAGCATCGAATCTGCTCTTCAGTGTGTTCCATGTTTCCTGATGATCCTCTTTGCTACTAAAAACTATTTTAGTTTATTTACAATAATTCTTTGCCCAATGGAATAAAGCAGTCGCATCTAAGATGCGATCTTGATGAGAGCACTGGAGGCTATACTTCGCTGCATTTCTTTTAAGGTTTGCTCCAATACCATCACATGCTCCTTTACCATGAGCAGTAGGATGAAAATGCCACTCAGCTAGCATTCCAAAATCTTTTTCATGAGCCATAAAATTTGCGAAGCTACTTTTGTTTTTAAAATGTTGACGAGCTCCGTCCGAAACGTAGTATGCCTTCTTTACTATAAATTTGGATTTCAGATATTTTAGTATTATCTTCTGGTACTCATAAACTGCAACGGTATCATGTTTTAAATCGTCGGATATGATTGCCATACTTTTGTGTTCCAGTTTTTCTTCTTTCATGTAGTAAATAACTATTGTGAATATAGTTGCTTGGTCGTTATTGAAGTGGAATGCTTGTGTGACATTCTGTAGTACATATTTATAGTTTTCTGCGAAATCATATGAAATAACGAATTCACCAGACTTCAAATGTATCTTCAAATCCTTGAAGAATGACCATTGCTCTTTGTTCTCAAGTTTAGCAATCCTGTACACATTTCTTCCATAAAATCATCCACATTTAAAATGATTGTTTTCAATGTGCATCTGTCAGTCTGAATCCAAGAATCAAATTTGACCTCCTTTATATATTCTCGATCTAAAGAGTTGATTAAATTTTCTTTGATGAATGTGGTTTTCGGGAAATTGGTACATTCACCTAAGTGGCAAGAAGTTGTTGCATTAGGACACATAGTCAATTTAAGGCAATCGCGGTAATCATATAAATCTTCTGCCGAATCATCTGTTAAATACTTTAAGTTGATTTCCTTCAACATCAGTTTAACATTTTCATGGTAAATTCAAACGCATACTGTGTGAGTTCCGCTGCTTCCTGCCAAAACGCAATGTTTTGGCCGCATTTGGGTAAATTTTGTGCAGCCAATTTTGACATCCTCGTATCTAGATTGAGATGTTGCAAATAACTCTTTAAGGTTACAGAGAGCCATTCTCTTCTGCATTTGAACTTTCTTGCCATCGATTCGTACAGACACATAGTCTTTCAACCCTGACATCAGGCGACTCATATCATCTCGCTGATAAAACTGGGTTACTAGAGTTTCAGTTTTGCACTCTAAACTTTTTCCCTTCTTTTTGTTTGGGAGCATGAGAATCCCATGCTCAGCAACCAATTTTATTAGCAATTCTTGCTTCTCGCTGAGATGTTCCAAACTAAGTCATTATTTTTGCACAACTCCATGTCGATGGAGCAATCGTGAGAAGTTGAATTCTTTCAGCTCTGCTCTCTGTCGTTTTGTATTTCTCTTTTATTTGTACAAAAAACTTCTACTGGATCCTTATGATATTGGTTTTGACACTCATTCATTGAACTCATACCTTCTACTGAAAAGTTAGAGACACCATCATCATCAACGGTTCTGTCATCATTATCAGAATTACTTTTGTCTACATCTGGCATTTCTTCAACGCAAGGCTCACTACTACTGAAATCCGGTAATTCCTTCAACTTTCCGAGTTCTTTTCAGCATGATCCACAAATTAGGAACCGTTTTGACAGCGTACGGAATTTTTTTAACATGCCGGCGGAAATATTTCGCACATCTAATGATCTGTGATTCCTTTTGTTAAATTAATTAAAACAAAAAGAACCAATTTTTTTTTTAAAGTTTAGCCTTTTTAGAAGCCGTAGACATTGTGAAGATTAATTATGTAAGATATTATATAAATAATACACGTCTAAACTTTAAGGCTGTTTCTAGAAAACTGATTTCCGAATGTCTTCAAAATGTCAATAAATAGTTTTTTAAGATCACATAGGTAGTAGATTTTAACGAATCAGTCTAAAATCTTTTATTACGTTCAAAAATAATAATGAAGTACATATTTTAACCAAATGTTGCCAATGATAATAAAAATGAACTACCTGTTATTTTTTACCTTTTCAACATATTAAAATAAACTATCTTTTAACTTCTACCTCTCCATCCACTTTTTAAAGTCAAGTTTCATAAAATAATAAATAATTTGTTATTTCGGAGAATGGCCATAATATATTTCCACCTGATACAAAATCTTGTATCTTGGGCACCTGTTATTTTGACAATAAAAATCACATTCAATATTACGTGCGCTCAAAATCATCTATAGGATTGAAAAAAAAAGCCGCAATGACAGGGGGTTTAACATATTCTGGGTATTACAGTATCGAGGGTATGGAATTTTAGTTAGGTTACATACCTTCGGAAAGGTTAATTTGTCTAGTTTATCAGTATAAGTTTTGTTTGTGAGGTTTTACGCACAAATAGGAAAAAATTCAAAATAGTGAATTTGCGAAAAATTGAAAAACCATTGTCTTGAGTTACAAAATATTTATATTGATAGATATCCCACTCCCATCCCACTAAGCGACCAAAAAGCTCTTAAAGGAAAAATCCTAAGCTTTCTTATGAAAAAAAAATGCCCTTTTTGAAAAAAAGGCAAAAAATGCTTTGATTTAGCAAAAAAAGTCTAAAATTTTTTTTTTTTTTAAGTATTTTTTTCCGAAATATTGAAGAAATAGCTACCTAAACTATTTGGGTGAAAATTTTCTAAGAACAATAGGTAATAAGTTACATGGTTGAGAAAAAACACCTGTTTGGCCAAAATGTCAAATTCTGATCCCCTCTAACTCAGAGAGATCTTGACCGATCTTGTTGAAAAATTGTGCCTAAACTACTATTCAATCGGACTAATCTTGGTGCAAATTTCATCCCGATCGGAAGACGTCGGTTTCAAAAGTTGGTGCACTTGACATGAAACGCCCATATATATGTATTTTCCTGCCTATATGCCGTCTTGTCGGATGCCATTTTTATATGGATATTAGGGCGAGAAATAGTCCGAACATGACACATTTTGTAAAGTCACTTATTTTTCGCAAAAACATCTATAAACAAAATTTAAGAAAATATGTGCAATATTTCTTTTTGTATACTCTCCGCACCAATGTTCAAGGGATATATAATAGTTTGTAATTTCACTCATTGTAATGATAACTCGAGTGGATACAACGATGTGTATCTGGCCACCTGTCCGTCCGACCATTTCTAAGTTCTTTTCAGGTATTTGTGAAGACCATCAGAACTTTTCAAATTAAACTTTTTTCTTCACTAAATTTGACGGTTTATAATTCTTCCTCCCAAAATTTTTATTTTGTTGCAAATGCCTAATCGCCTTCTAGCAGTTTTAGAACACACTATCTAGTAAGATTAAGGTATAGTTCTATCTTTTATTGAATATTGAATATTGATGTCAACTTTTCAGTAGCTGAAGTGTGAGTCTTATACAATGCGCATATAATTTTTTTCTACTGAATTAAATATTAAAAGCGATTATCTGAAAAACGGGAACACAAATGAGGTCAAGAATAAAAACGAATTACATGACTATGAGCGACTAAATATAAGCAAAAAAAAAAAAAATGGTTATTGTACAAAAAACCACCCTTAGATTACAGAAAAAAACAAAAAAATAATTTTTAATATTTTTGCACAGAAATACATGTATATATTTGTCTAGTTAAAAAAAAAAAAATAGAATCTAAAAAATTTTTAAATTTTACGAGACTTTTTTGGAAATTATTTAATGCTTGATTCTATTGAAAACACAAAATATATATTTAAATAGAAATAAAAAATAAACTATTTTTATATACTAGTATTTATGAGTTGCATTAAACCACAAAAAAAAATAAAAAATTTGATGTTCAATTTTTATATGGTTTATTTGGATCAACTGTGATATATCTGCTGAAAACGAAAAACTGACCGCTTATGAGACTGGGCAGTAAAAAAACGGTCACTTATATTATTGTGTTCTATAATGAATGACTGTAGTAGTTCCCTATGGAACCTTCATTGTAAGCTATAAATTCTAATGTTTGTATAAATAAATGACTTCCAGAACTTAAAAAATTTTTCTGATATGTATCAGAAGAATAACAGGACAATATGTTGTCCAGATTTGACGTATTTTCATTATGCCAACGTTGTACTGAGTTGGTCTGGGCATGATCTGATTGCCTTTCTTTTTAAGTACATTTCACGATACTCGTACAACCGTCTGTCTGTATGTTCATGTAATCCTTGTTACGGAACTACAGGTTGCTAGTGTTAGATCTAGTTTCAAAACAAGTGATCCCTATGATATCGCTTATCATACTGGTCTCGGTCAAATTTATTTTACACGTCTAATTGTCGTCCTGGAGGTTATTATTCATTGTCCATTATGATACATACTTTTACACTCTTCAGCACATTTTTTTAACAATTTAATTCTTTTCATTATATCAGTGTGGCACTTTTATAAAAGTATATGTACTCAGGTAATATTTTTGTCATTATTTTTGGTACTTTTTTCACTTAGCCTTTGCTATTTAATTGACAAATCTTTCAAGAAAGGGTGAGGTTTTGGTATAAAGTTTCTTTGTATATATGTATTTGTGGCCAATTTACTTTCCGCAAATCCAGAAGGTTGTTAGTATTCATATCTTTTGTAGTTTGATTATTTCGATCCCGAATGTTCAGAACGGGATCTACCAAACAGCCATGCCACTCATATAGTGGCGTTAGTGGCAGTTAAATTGCTATAAAAATTGGTTAACATCCTTATTTAGTTATTTGCAATATTTAATTTATCCAAATGACTGATTGCTTTGAACTTAAAACCTTTTTTTATTCTTGAGAAATCACATAATTCAAAAACAAACGGCGGTTTTTCATTTGGTTAACTGAGACCACATTATTTACATTTAAAAATGTAACCCTTTTCCCTATTACAGCCTTTGCGCCATAACACTTGTAATTTTACTTAATGCCACCACACATATATCAAATTACAAATGTTTACTTTGCATCATGTAGAACATTACCAATATTTTCCAATATTCTTGAATATTCTTGTATAGAATGTTTAGAAAACTTTTTTCTACAAGCTATATAATAAAATTTTTTTAAAACACAACAAATTTGATTTACTGGTACATTAATTTAGGGGAAGTATGCCAAAATTTCAAAACAAAATTTTTTTATTTGAATTTTTGCACGTTGAAGGCAATTTCTTAATTAAAATTTTATTTCAAAACTTTTAATCTCAGTCTCCATTAACAGCATCTACCCTGTATCAGGCTGCGGTGCTAAGTTTTATATATACCGATTCCAAATATAAATATATCGATGGGATTGATATGAAACATTTTTATTATATCCTATTCTACTATGTGGTCTGGGTATAATGAGTTCATGCTGATGCTTGTAACTACCAAACATACTTGACCTAGATCAATAAATCTTTTAAAAATCAAATATTTTCCACAAATTTTTCTCAAATTTGGTTTGTAAAAAAATAAGTGACTTTTCTGTATACGGTCAGGATCGGTCTACTTCTCTATCTAAACCCGATATAAATACAGCATCCGATATGAACTTTTTGATATCTGCAGTCAAAAAACAAGTAAGAAAATTATAGTCGGTCTAGACCGACTATACGATACCCTATACCATGCGTTCAGATACCATATCTCTCAGGCATAAACCAAATTTGAGTGGGATTTTTATTAATTTTTTCGGCTGCAGATATGAAAAAGTTCATATCGGATGCTATATCGATATGGGGACTAGGCCCAAAAATGGACTGATCCTGACCATGTTTGGTAAAGTATCTTGTATTTCGCAAAAATATATACAAACAAAATTTGAGAAGAATCAGTGCAAAATTTTTGTTTTTTGATAGATTTAAGTGATGATCGGGAAGCAGCTCTATATGGGGCCTATGACTAAGAGTTGTCCAATAGGGATCATTTTTAGACTACTGATTAATGGATGTAATATATACATACAAACCCAAATTGACTAAGATTTGTATGATTTTTATAGCAATATATGTTGATTTCATAGGGGTCATTTGTATGGGGGCTAGGTCTGAACATGGACCGATTCGCACCAATTTCAATAGCGTTCATCCCATGGCCGATAAAAGATTAAATACCAAATTTCGTTAAAATATATTCATATTTGCGACCTGCAGTTTTATTACAAGCTTTACATGGACACACAGACGGACGGACGGACGGACGGATGGACCGATGGACATCGTTAAATCGAATCAGATAGTGATTCTGATTCGATCGGTATAATTGAAGATGGGTGTAGGTCAAATATTTTTGGTTGTTACAAACAGCAGCACAAAGTCATTATACCCAAACCACATAGTGGTATAGGGTATAATTAATAACCATGCCCCTAAACTTTAACTTACACTTATTTTCTATATCCAATTATATTTTCTTGTTATGCCATATGACTAATCAAATGCCATTTATGTTTAATCAAGTAAGAGTGTTAAATTCGGCTGTGCCGACTCTTTGATACCCCCCACCTCGGTTTGAGTATTGATAATAAATGTAAACAAAATATTGGAAAAACAATTTGTTAAACTTAATACCAAATTATTTCAGAAAATCTTTTGGGTGGGTTTTCGCCTTTTTTGTTATTTCGGATTTATTTCGGTGTTAGCTTTTTGTTCATTGTGGTTGCTGATCGGCACGCATTAAGTTATATACCTATATGCATGCGTTTCCGGTTATATGACATAACTTCTCGTTTAATTTAGTGTTTGCTAATTAAAAGCTGGCCCTAACCTCCATTGCAAAGGTAATGGTTGTGTAGGGTGGCTACATGCATTAAATCGTGCTAATTGGAGATGGCTGTATAGTTTCTTTTAACTGGCCAAAGATTTCTTCATTGCGGCTATATAGGTCGGATAGAGTAACAAAATAATAACCAAAAAAAAGCTCTCTCAACTTTTTTATTAAAAGATTGCCATATTTTGAAAACATAGAGAATAAATTTATAATAATAAATAATCAAATTAGGGATGCCAAACGAAAAAAACCAAATATCCCAAACATTTTAAATAAAATAATTTGTTATCTCTATTTTCTGAAAAACTTCATCCAAAAAATTTTGAAAAATAATATATAAATAACACTCTCATAACATTGCGTTTATTTATGTAACAATTTTTATGTTTGCAATTCTTAAATATCATTTGAGGTTTTCTAAAATTCTTTGAATTTAAATTAATGTTTTCTGTAGTGCGACAATCGCAAAATATATCGACAGCTATTGTAGTTTGCACTAAGGATTAAGTGATTCACTAAGTACATACATCTTAACGACAGTCAACAAATCTATTTTTCTATTTATTTAAATTGTAAATGAGTGGTATCTCTGTCAAAATAAGCGAAAAACACAAATAATAGAAAAAAAAACAAATAACTTCGTGTTTGACAGGATAATTTTATGTTTATGTTTAATATCTTTATTTTTTTACTAATATTTCTGTTTATTTATTAGAAAATGAAATAATGAATTGAATATGCTAATTAATTTTTTTATTTATGTAAAAAATTTTTTTTAATAAAAGCAAAATATTTTCGCTATTTTATGATTTTTATTTATGTATGACGACATTTCAACCTAAAACTTTAAGTTTTTATCGATCGAATAAACAACACAAAAGTGGTTGTCGTTTAGATAACGACAACAGCTGACTTTAACAATAGCGAATATCATTTAAAAATTTTACTGATAATTTCGCTATTTTTTAACGATACGATTATCGTTAAAAGAAGTTACTGAATCGCGGTACTGAAAAGCTATTAATTTCTCCTGAATAGCAATATTTTTTTTTAAACGTAAACATTTTTTAAATGTTAACATATTTGGTGTTTTTTTTTCTTTTGGAATTTCAATTTGTGTTTAACGAATAAAATTTATATATTAAAGATGCAATTGATGTCTTCTAAATTTAAAATTATTATTTCTGACGTTTTGATATGATTTCTGAAATTCAATTAATATTTTCTAATTTATAATTGGAAATTTTAATTCCAGTTTTTAGAATTGATATTTTCTTAAAATTGAATGGAAAATTTAAAAGGTACAATTTTGTATTTATTTGAATAATAATGCTTTAGTAATTATGAATAATTTTTTAAAAATTATATGTAATCGAAATCAGATATTTTGTAGGTAAAGCAGAATTTTAATTTTATATAACTATTTAGAACTGTTTTGAAAGCAAAAAACTCATTGAAGAACTGGTAACTGTATTTTATAAAGACAACAAAAAGTTAATATGCCGAACTTATGTTCATATTTGTAAAAGAATAATGAAAAAACATATGAAATAAAAAACCAGCCCGTGTATACTCTTAACATTGTTCTGTATGATATTAGTCGAAAATATTGAAATAACTATTGCAAAGCATATTAGAACAAAAATTGTGGCGCCATCTACTGTGGCATAGTCACGCTGACCAAAATGAAGTGACATTCTGTTATGCAAAAGAAATGTATTTTTCCAAACAACGAAATATTGCAGAATTTTATGTAAATAAATAATATACCGATTTATTTCTAACATGCAGTTATTATGTATGTATATGTATATATATTATTTGTATTATTTAATATGTGTATGTATGTATATGTATTTTTGTGCTTTTCTCTTTAAATAAATTAATACATAATTTTTTTTTTTTTTTTGCTAAATTTACATTGGTTTTTTTTTTAATAACAACTGCGTATTTTAGCATTATTTGCTTTAGATGCTGGTGAATTTTTACTCCCTTTATATTAGCTCCAGTGTCTGCTTGTCGAAAAAATTTTGGGTCGATTTTATCCCCTTTCTTGTGACCTAATCGATCTTAAACTTTGCAGGCAGGCTCGTGGCAATGACAGAAATGATCTAGTAAATTTTTTTTAGTGATGCCAAAATAATGGAAACTTTTAAATTTTTCTACCATAGTTCATAAAAAAATGTACAAAGGGTTAGTTTTTATTAAAACACACAAAAACAACAAGTCCAGCTATGACAACAGTACAACATTTAATTTTTTTTTAAATTTTCAGAGATTTCCCTGGACCTGTTCCAGAGATTTTAATGATTTTTGAAACAGAAAACTTCCCATGAATTTGATGAATCATTCTCACTAAAAATTATCACCCTAGCTGTCCTATAGAGGGCGTGATCGTGACAAGAACAACATAGAAAATTATATTTTTTCAAGACATTTTTTAGTTCTTCATTCAAACCTCGGGCCCTAATCCACCGATTTGGACGATTTTAAACAGCGAACTTCTCAGGATGTCAGTGAATCATTTTTTATATCAGCGAGCACCCTAGCTGCCCGATTGATGCCGTCATCGTGATTTCCACAGACGCACAGACGGACATCGCTATATCAACTCCGGTGGTTATAAGGATCACAGATATATATATTTTATGGGGTCCAAAATTTTTTTTCTAAATATTACAAAGGGAATGACAAACTTATATACACCCTCTGCACACTGGAGTGGAGGGTAAAAAAATGCCATAAACATTAACAATTAATACATCAATACTATCTATAGATTTTCTTCAACTTTAGGACTACATTTTCGTAAAACTGAAGATAGGAAAATTTGAAAAACTCTGAAAGTCTCCAGTATTCTTAATGGAACTAAAAGAAACGAACACTGAAAGTCTCCATACAAAAATTCTAATGCTTTCTGGTAAAGTCAGGATATCAAATAGTTCCAACCTCTCACCACCGTTTATTAGAAGCGTTTCTTTTGCTGGGAAGTTGCCTTTCATTTTCACATCAACGCCTCTTTGACGTTCAGTTTATTTGTGTAGTTGTTCTTTTTAATAGTAACGTTGAGTTGAGAAACAACATAAAAATACATTCACTTTTAGTTTCTTTAATGTAAATTGAGAAAAAATAAAAATGGAAATAAATGCATATGGCAAATGTTATATTTTGACATTTAAATGAATTTGCCAAAAACTGTTGTTGATTTTTAAACGTAGTTGAATGAGCAATAACTAAGAAACATTCGAAACAAAATTTTTGTTAAGCATATTTTATTTTCTTGACTTTTGGTACTCATGAAGTAGTTTGTTTTTGTAGTAAACAAATGTTTGTTTGTATTAACTTTTGTATTTAAACAGAAGTTTTTTTTTTGCATAACCCAACTTAAATAATGTACAGTGGTTTTAAAGGCATCATTATTACAGACTTATTTTCTGAGGTCATGAGAAGCTTAAATACGAGATGTCTAATCTATTAAACCTAATGGTTAAATTACAGCAATATGTTTCAGAAATATTAAAAAAATCTGGTTACAAGGAATCTGTAGGGTAATTCCATGCAAAGGTCAACCTTAGGTTCAATTTTAAAATTTTAATTTAAATAATTTTTATTGATACCATTTCAAAGAAAAGGATATGAATATATGACGAGAGTTTATTAGGTGCATTTTTCACTGTTCCAGTAACAAAGAAAAAGGGTAACTAAGTAATTTTCGAAATAAAGGATGTACCATATCAGTCACATTACAGAAAAATTTTTTTACTATAAATTATTTTGTTTTTTGTATGCTTTATTAATAAACTAGCTCTTATATTAACTATAAAAAACTATTTCTTATTTTTCATACAAATAACTTCAGAGCTTTTCTGTGTTTTACAAACATCATTTAAAAAGTTATTTGTTTCTTGTCATGTCTGTCACGACTTCTTTTTGCCCCCAATTATTAACAACAATAATGCGTTCTCAATTTTTCTAATGGTAAATATGTAGCTCAGGTCCGTATCCATAATTTTGTATATTTTTTATGAACAATGAAAAACTTTTATGTATAATATTGGATTAGAAAGAACTCTGAATGTAATGTTTGTCACTATGGATTTAGCCTGTGTATAATTCGTTTATCAAGCAAATATTACTCCTAAATATTGTTGGTACAAATTCGTTTCGGAACTATTTACGGTTTGGAAAATTTCAAACTACAGGTTGGAAATATGAAGATATTTTAATGAAATGTGGTATATAAGTTTATATCGGACATAGAGCGAAAAATATGGAAATTAGTGAAAATCGGTGCGGGTCTGAAACTTAGTTCACATACAAATGGCCCCGATATGATCGAATTAAATTGTTATACTAACCAAATTATCGTATAGATATAGATAAAGATTGGTTTGTGTGTGTTTATTGAGCTAGTTAAATACATTGTGGAACATTTTCGATTTCGTTTTCTAGAAGGTGAGAAATTCCAAGTCAGGGTGAAAGTACTAGGATAGTAAAGCAAAACCTTCAAAGGCTTTGGCATTATCAAGCCTAACTTCTTTCCTTATCTCCATGTTCCTTCGCTTAGTTTTTCAGCTACAGGTCAAGAACAATTGATGATTTCTCATTTCATTACAGACAAAAATTGTAGCTAAGGCTTAGATAAATATTTTTTTAAATATATTATTAATTATTTTTTTTATTAATTATTAATTTTTATTAATGAAAATCCTAATGTAACAAGATTTAAAATCTTATAAAACAACATTAGTCATCATAATAAATTAATTTTCAATAAGAAGAATGTATGTAAGTTTAATTTATAATTAAAATTAGAAGAATAATATAAAATAAAATATAATATAAAATATATAAAAAATAAAATAAAAATGTAAAAATAAAGTGTAAAAATATCCTGCACAGCAGGTAAAAATTATATAGAAATTAAAATTAAATTAATTAAAGAAAATGAAGTATTAAAAATCAATTGAAAAAAAGTTTAAAAAGTTCTTTCTTAAATGATGTTGTATTTGATATTTTGTGAAGTTGATTATTTAAAGTATGTAACGAGTTCCAAAGATGTATGCCATTTACAAAAAAGTGTCTTTCGGATATTAGTCTATTGTACAATATTGGTACAAGACAGTTATTACGGTTAGATCTTGTTAATAGTAATCGCTCGAAAAGGTAAACGGGTTCTTTAGTGAAAATAATTTTATGAACTATAAGTAAAGTTCTAAATTTAAGATAGTCTTCAAATGAAATGCCATAAATTTTATTTAGAAAAGCGGAGATACTATCATATTTGCGTAAACCATAAACATATCTAACTACACTTTTAAAGACGCGTGTAAGTTTAACCATGTCTGCACTATCACAACCTGACAACAATTCACAACCATATAAAAGCGTAGGTAAGATAAACGATTTTGCAAGAACAAATCTAATTTTCTGCGGTGTGAAGTACTGAGAAGACCAAAGACTACGGAGAATGCTATAAACTTTTCCAGAAGCTTTGTTAATTTGATCATTCCACGTTAGGGTATTATAAAAATCAATCCAAGGTTTTTAGCATTCGCAACGTAGGCGATATCCACTCCATTAATACTAACTTTCGGAAGACAAGTGATATCATATATCTTTTTAAAAATAACAAGGCACTGAGATTTTTTCGGATTTAAGGTAAGACAATTCAACCTAGCTCATTCAAATACGTGGTTCAGTTCAGTATTCAGGTTCTGTACACCATTTCCACATCTCGTACGTTACATGATGTGTATAACTGAGCGTCGTCAGCGTACATGTGCATTTGGCATGAATTGATTACGCGTGGTAGATGATTTATGTAAATAGAAAACAAAAGAGGGCCAAGTATAGACCCCTGCGGAACACCCCTACTTAAAGACGCAGAGGTAGACGACTTGTCTTTAGAGACAACTACTTGCTCTCTATTCCGAAGGTAAGAGCTAGTCAATTTAGAGGAGGTTTCAGAATAACCAAAAATATGTTTAAGCTTCTTAACAAGAATATCATGGTCCACTGAGTCAAAAGCTTTAGAGTGGTCCAATAAAGTCAAAAAAGCAATATTACCACTGTCAACGATATAACGAAGATCTTCCGATACATCAATTAAAGTAGTGATACACCCTTTTTTCCTGCGAAAACCAGATTGCTTAGATGATAAAAGATTATTATTGGATATATGTTCATTCATTTGTTTGCTCATAATTTTTTCGAAAACTTTCGAAAGAAAAGGAAGTACGGAAATTGGCCTGTATTCTTTATTAGATTTCGGTAAGGGAATTACTTTTGACCATTTCCACAAAGCAGAGAAAATAGATTTTGTAAAAATAGTGTTAAAAATATGAGTGATATAGGGTAAAACCTGTGGTAAAATAGCTTTAATAAATATTGGATTCATACCGTCTAGACCAATTGATTTTGACTTTATGGAAAGAAAAGCTTCCAGAACATCCTCCTGGTTAACGCAGGAAAAACTAAATAAAAAATCCAAATTGCAATCTGGTAGATTTGCATAAGAATCAGAACGAAGAGGTGTTGAGTCATTTGAAGTAAATTGTCTATTCAATTCATTTAGTTCAAAATTGGAAAGATTTACCGATTCACTTTCATTTTTATAACCGATTTTCTTTATCTCTTTTCACACATTTTTAGCCTCTGAAAATACACGACTATAATAGCGTTGCTTAGCTAACTTTACTTCCCTAGTAACAGATCTACGTAGTGATTTAAAAATTTCATTTGACTGTGTATTTTTATATCTTTTCCACTTATCGTAAGCAGAATTTCTTTGAACTATTAAATCACAAATATTTTGATTAAACCAAGGCTTAGTAGAAGATTTAACAGTTTTCTTTCTAACCGGTACGTATTTGTCGTATAGGAATGTGGTAGCTTCATAAAAAAAGGATATCTGTTGGTTTAAATCAGGATTACTGTAGATACTGGTCCAATTGATTATATTAATTTCATTTAAAAGAGCATCATAGTTAATATTCTTGTAATCACGGAAAGTAATATGCTGTGGTTTTTCATGTTTAAAATAAGGAAGGTTAAAGGTCATATAAATGACGTCATGTTTTGAGAAATTAGGAGAAGAAAATTGGTCATGCAGAATAACTTTTCTAATATCAATGAGCAAATTTCCGGAGAAATATCTAGTGAATCATTAGGCCTATATAAAACACTTATGAGACATTTGCTTACGTCACAAGAAGGTTCAATTAATACAAAATCATATTCTTCATCGATAGATTTGCAAACAAATCGAGAACGTAATTGTTTCTTGACATACATTGCAACGCCTCCAGCACGTTTACCAGTATTCCTATCAGCTCGAAATAAATCATAGCCGTCTAATTTGACCTGAAAGTTTTTAATCTTATTCGGATTGAACCATGTTTCAGATATACAAATTACATCAATTCCTGAGTTTTCAAAAATGTATCGAAATTCATCAAATTTACAAAAAAGACTTTGAACATTTAAGTGACAAATTTTTAAACCTTCCTTTTGTTTACCAATTATACGAATCATAGAATGAGTGTTGTATTTGAAACTCGACCGAATATTAGAAGAAGTCATAATAAAGTATTAAGCAAATTTCGACATCAAATAAGAAATACTCAAAAAATTTAAAATAAAAAGGCATAATAAAAAGGAGAGATATAAAAAAAAATACAAAAATAAAAATAGGTTATGGAAATAATTACGACAGTTTTAAATTTGAAAATATTACTGGCGAAACCCTTCTACTACAGAAACTGGAAAGTTGTCACGTGTGTTTTTCGATGTTTCAATATTTTCCAGAAAATGCACATTCTCCACACAAAACGCTCTATCGGACTTAGAGCGTTTGGCATAAATACGGCCACGGCGAGTGTAAACTGATGAGAGTATTTTTTTCCGTTTTAACTTAATTGCTTCCTTAAGAAGATTATGGTTAAATCTGGTTAGAGCTTCATTTATATAGAATGGTTCATTAGAATCAAAACCAGCATGACAAAGGCGCAGAAGGTCTTCAGAGTTACGACGAAAAACAGCAGCTTGCTTCAAACTATAATATTTCTCCTGAGCTGATGACAATTTTATGGCAATAGCAGGATCAATAACGTTATCATTTTTACTATTGTTTCGAGAGTTTTGAAGACGAGTTATTTTAATTATATTTGGAACAGTTGCGTTAATGGTCTCACAAATATTCATAAATGTAGTCTGTAAGTTTTCATTTTCATAGTATGGAATGCCGTGATTTCGTGTCTCATTAGCGACTTTAGTATTTTCTTGCTTGTCCAAAGATCGCTTTAAGGTATCAATTTCATTTTTAAGGTCAACAATTTGCGGAATAATTTGTTCTAGCTTGCTGACCCTGTCGGAGACAGAATATATTTTTTCCTCAATGTTGACAATTTTAGTTAATATATTAATGAAAAAAAAAAAAAAAAAAATAGAATAAATAATACTAATGTATGTTTTAATTAATATCAAAAATATCCCTCATACGTATACATTAGGGTCGTAAGGCCGCCCCTTAGAAACATGCGAATAGAAAAAAAAGTGAGTTTTGGGCCAATCAAAAAACACTAAGTGGGTGCTCAACGCGATTGAAAATTTCAAATGTGTTTATATCGGGAATATATGACTTTTTTTCAGATTTTACGAAAATTTCGTTCTATAGTTTATTTTTTCCGACAAATTGTTATATCATTCGTGGTCAACATTAAATTATGTTTTCAAAAAGCTATAAAACTTCAAAATCGAACAAAAACTCGCTAAGAAATAGCAAATGCCCCTCACCGCTTTTGTGCCAAACAAAAAAAAACTAGGTCATGAAATTTGATGGCATTTTTTTTCAACTTTAAGAAATTATTTAAAGCCAACATTTTGGTTTAGTCCCTATACCTGTAACGGCGAAATAATTACATCAAAAAGTGGCCAAATGGAATTATGGTTGCAACATTACTCTACTTTGTTGTCAGATACAGTATCCATACAGCACGATCCTTGTGACTGCGACCACCACGATATAAGGAATGATATACCTACAGAATGCCCTGATATACCCGAAATTATAGAATCCATAATTGCCCTTATGAACAACAAGTCCCCAGGTATAGATAACATCTCCCCCGAGCTTTTTAAAACAGCACCACAAACAAGCGCCCGTTTTATGTATAAAATTATTCAGGAATTTTGGAGGACTAATCAACTATGCGATGAACTTACGGAAGGGTTAATCATTAACATCCCAAAAAAAGGAGACTTATCTCAATGTAGAAATTGGCGTGGTATCACACTCATCAACATAGCAAACAAAGTTATAACACAGATTATAAACAAACGACTCTCAGCCGCATTCGTTTCAAATCTTCGCAATGAACAAGCTGGCTTTCGACCCCAAAAATCCTGCATAGACCATGTGAGCAGCCTCCGGATTATAATAGAACAGTCCGTCGAGTGGAGATCCCCTTTGTATCACGTTTTCATAGACTTCGAGAAGGCCTTTGATACCCTCTCACACTCGGCTATTTGGAATGCCCTCGCATGTAAAGGCACACCCACCAAGATTATATCATTGATTCAAGCCCTCTATAATAATGTGTGCTGCAGAGTGATGCATGAATGTTGCGTGAGTGATAGATTTACCGTAAATACTGGCGTGAGGCAAGTTTACATTTTATCCCCCCTGCTTTTCAACATAGTCTTAGACAACATCATGAATAAAGCAACCCGTGAAGGAAGAGGAATTTCGTGGGGATTTCATAGAAGGCTTGAGGATCTCGACTATGCTGATGACATTTGTCTGCTTTCACATAACTACAACGACATGGCGGCAAAGATCACAGCAGTACAGAAAGAAGCAGAAAAAGCCGGTATGAAAATAAACATAGCAAAGACCAAGGTAATGCGCATTAAGTCTTCAAACAACAGAACGTTTTCCATAAATGATATAGTGTTAGAAGATGTTTCCAAATTCACCTACCTGGGTAGTTTATTAACAACAACGGGTGGTTCCAGTAATGATATACAGAGTCGCATTAATCTTGGTAAGCGATCATTTGGTCTCTTAAATCCCAATTGGCGATCTCCTCACATGTCAAAAAGAACAAAAATTAACATTTTCAATTCTTGCATTAAATCCGTGTTTCTTTATGGATGCGAGTCTTGGAAAGCAGCAATTCGTGATATAAACTCATTGCAAGTGTTCATAAATCGATGTCTACGAAGAGTTCTAAGAATATTTTGGCCTCAAACAATTTCGAACGAAAGGCTATGGAGAGAAACAAATCAAACCCCCATTAGTAATGAAATTCTGAGAAGAAAATGGCGTTGGATTGGTCATACTTTGCGAAGGCCACTGAATGATACCACAAGAAATGCTATTGAATGGAACCCTCAAGGTAGCCGAAGAAGAGGAAGACCATCACACACATGGCGTCGCCAAATTGAATTGGAAGCTGCCAGAAGGTACAAGAGCTGGAACGAGATTAAGGCGCTAGCGTTGGACAGAATTGAATGGAACAGATATGTTATGGCCCTATGCTCCTTATAGGAACGACGGGAATTTATTATTATTAATATTATACCTGTAAGTACTCAGATATGAAGTATTGTTTTATTACATTTTGTTAACCTATTACGCATTGAGACCGAAAATTAAAAATTTTTTGATAAAATTTTGAAAACTCCTTTTCCAAGTTTTGAAAAATTTTCTTAAACAAAATTTAAAAAATTGATCTGGCGCTTTAAGGTCTTGTTAAGATCATATTGGAGATTAACTGTGTGCATTTGTTAGGTAAATCCCTATGCCAGAATTTTTTTGGCAACGATTTTATTTTTGCGGATTTCGAGAAAAATGGGATTTTTGTAAAATATTCTGTAAATGTAATATTTCTAAATATTAGATATCAAAAATTCATCACTTTTCTACTTTTAAATGAAATATTCTATCTTAGTAGCCTAGGCTTTTAGAAAAATATAATATGACCCAATTAGTCCTTTTGGAATTGGGGTCACATATGGCCACAAGCTAATAAAAGACAATTTATTCAAAAAACTCAAATATTTTGTAAGTGCTGTTGAGTTTTTAGATAAGACGCTTAGACTATAATAACCAATTATATATGTCTTCCATTACCAAAATTTAAGATTTATCTGAGAACGTTAACCCATTATTTGCCAAGGCCAGCTTCGGATATTAAGATATTTTTAAATACAAATTACCGAGTTTTTCTATTAAACTCGATGGAACCACTGTTTAGAATTTAAGAAAAATAATTCGTTTTATTTTTACTTAATTAGCCCTTCAGTGCTCCTGGGATCAAAATAATCCATTGTGATATATCTTTGGTGTAATTATCTGCTTATTACCCGCGAATATGAATTAAAACAACTTTTAACCAATTTTGTTATAAAATTGTTTTATGTATAAAAACGATCTATATTTTTTTAAATAAAATGAGAATGCCAACAAATAACCCAAGGATAATAAAAGACATTTTGTTCAAAAGAATGTGGAGATGTTTGCAAAGCTGAATTCCATATGTCCATACAGGTTTTAAAATGGTTTTATATAGCAGAACTTTATTTTCTAGGCTCAGCCGTTACATGTTTCTTTCATGTCGATCTTCTACCTATATGCATTCCTAGGTATTTGACACATTCTGATTTTGAAATTATTTTATCATTTTGATAGATTTGGGGACAGTCACCTTTCCTTAGTGCAAATGTAATGTGCTTGGATTTTTCAGCATTTACGCATATGTTCCATCTTTTTAGCCAATATACCAGCCTTTATATCACATATATCCGAAACTTCATCGTTTGTTTTAAAATAAAAATAACGATTTTGTAAATATGATTTGAGTACTAAAAAAAAGGCTTGACATCCAAAAATATATTCGATGGCATTGTTCCGGTGTTCCATATTTATACCGAAATCCAAACTGATATTCGGTTAATAATATTTTGCTTATTTAATATTGGCTGTAATCTTTGTAAAAAGAGTCTTCAAAAAACTTTTGAGAAGGTTATCATGTTCTGGCTTACTTGGTTTTGGCAGCATATTTATTTTAGCACATTTCCATTGTTCAGGAAAGTGGTTCAGTCTCAAAATTGAGTTGTAGAATAGTAGTCCAGTCATTTTAACCAAAATACAGACAAAATCTCGGAATTCAAGATAATAAGCCGTAAATTTGTACAAACCTTAATTTTGACATCCTAAAACTTGTCTCAAACCCTACCGACGATAGAGTGGCCGCGACTATGGATTCCTTTGGGTGAAAGGTCAAAAAATCGACTTTTTGTACGTTTTTCGCCAATATCTCGGTTCATATCGGTTTTTCACTATTTGTATCTATTATAAATATTGTAGAGGGATAAATTTCCTACAACTTTTATTTTAAACGTTTTTTTGTACGTTCAACTGTTTTTGAGATAGAGGGCAGTGAGCGCGCAGTGTGGTTCCAACTCGAGTATTATTCAAGCTCAATCCGAAGTCTCGTTCAAATATAAGTCCACTTATGTTTAAAAATTGTTGATAAATATATACTTATAAATAAGTTTTATTTTTTTATTATTAACTTTTTCATTATATTTAATAACTTTTCTCTTTAGACGTAAAAGCACATTCTAAACTATTCAAAAGATCTTATATAAATGCTGCTCAAATTTTAAATGCAACTAAACACCAAAGAAAAAACATCCAAATAAACATATAATAGAAAAAAAACTTCCAAACAAGGGATTTCCCCCATATCGGTTTATACGCATATGTATTACTTATAGTGTTACTTTTGTTAGTCGTTAGTTCTTATTCGTATCTTGTGAGCAACGGACGTTATGGCTGATTTATGTTTTATTTGTAATAATTATGGTTCGGAATATGAACCAATGGTAAATGTAGGACGTGGTTTAAATACTTTAAAAAATGCAAGTATCGAACGAAACGACGGTCACATTGACTATTTAAGAACTGTAACAACTGTTAAAGTGCATGAAAAGTGTCGAACTGTTTACATTAGTAAGAGTTGTATTGTAGCTGCTGTAAGCGGCTGCATGCTGTAAGCGGCTGTGACACGACTTCTGCGTTATTTAAGAAAGGTAAAAAAACCTTTTTCAAGAGCACTTGAGAAGCTTCCAAATATCAAATATCGGCTCAAATATTGTTTGAGAGTGGGCCACAAATCTTTTTGGCAATCTATAACGCTCCAAAATCTGTTGACAGTATCGACCGCCTACGTTATACACATTTCGTCAAGTCTACAAAACAGAATAAACCTGTGCAGTTATCAAATCTGCCACCAGCAAGTGCAGCAGCTCACCAACAATTTAATCGTGTTAATTATCAAGTTCAGACTTGGTTAGGGCATGATTTGGCTGGATAATGCGTAGTGAATCCCTGGAACCAATTACAACAACTTTAGCACCAGCTCCAGAGGAATTGCTTAACACTTTATTTTGCAACTGTAAGAGTGGTTGTGGTTCGCGATGTGGATGCAGGAAATCGGGGTTGCAGTGCTCTCTAGCTTGTGGCCAGTGTAATGGACAAGCTTGTCTCAATGCTTCACCATACCAAAGTGACATCAATGAAGATGGTATATTTGATCCCGAAAGTATGGAGGACCTGGAAACAAATGCCGTTGAAGACGAAAATGAAGATGAATCCGAAATTTTACTGCAGCCAGCAGACGAAGAAGAAGTAGAAGAAGACGAAGAAAATTAAAATTAGAGCATGTAGTTCTTGTGATCAATATATTTCTTTAATTTCAACGATCGTAAATGTGTATAATGATATTTTCAAATAAAAGCATGTATTAAAAATACATGTTGGTTCCTTTCGTTTATTAGGAAGTAATTAATATAAATTTTACTAAAATTAAAATATAATGAATATGTATCCCTAAATCCTATTTACCTACACGAGCAGGTAAGTATTATTAAATTAATAGAAACTTAATTAATGAGAAAAGTTATTAAATATAATGAAAAAGTTAATAATAAAAAAATAAAACTTATTTATAAGTATATATTTATCAACAATTTTTAAACATAAGTGGACTTATATTTGAACGAGACTTCGGATTGAGCTTGAATAATACTCGAGTTGGAACCACACTGCGCGCTCACTGCCCTCTATCTCAAAAACAGTTCAACGTACAAAAAACGTTTTAAACAAAAGTTGTAGAGAATTTATCCTTCTACAATATTTATAATAGATAGAAATAGTGAAAACCCGACAGGAACCGAGATATTGGCGAAAAACGTACAAAAAGTCGATTTTTTTACCTTTGACCCCTAGGAATCCATAGTCGCGGCCACCCTATCGTAGGTAGGGTTTGAGACAAGTTTTAGGATGTCAAACTGAAGGTTTGTACGAACTTACAGCTTATTATCTTGAATTCCGAGGTGAAATACCTAAAATGACTGGACTATAGAGTTAATAAAATTATAGCTTTTTTAGGCAGAGATTTTATATCTTTGGCATAAATTCTACCAAAACCTGGTGATTATGTATAATTAAGGGAAGATATTTCTAGTATCACTTCATTGGGAGAAATATGTTTGATGTGAAAATCCATTTGACATGGGCTGTCGAGAAACGAGGGTACCATTGTTTCGTCTTCCGAGTTATTAAATGAAAAGGGCTGAAAGGTAGATTCTAAGTATTGCGATAACGCATTTACTGGAATTGGTTTTTTACCACAAACCGTTTGTGTCTTTAAAGAATATGCTTCTTTTTATGGGTCCTTTTGAGTATTTTGTAGCATTCCACAGAGTATGCGCTTTAGTTTTTGAAGTTTTTATGTTTTTTGTATAACAGCAGAGTTGTTTGCTTTTGTAGTTAGCTAAACGTTGTTTTAGTTCATTCGTTGCCCGATCTAAATTGGTTTTATCTACAGTAGTTCCGGTATATTGGTGTTGACAAAAAAGCTGCTTCATGAATTAGTTTCGTAAAATATTCAACTGTACGATCAAGTTCCGTTCCATCTTTTGTTCGAATATTAAGACTAATATTTACTTCTAACCCATATTGGAATGAGTTTAAAAAAGTTCTAGGAGAGATCACTTTATAAGTTCCATCAGCAGATAAGTTTGTACTATAGTTAAGTATAAGTGGTGAATAAACTATGAAATCCAATGAAAAAAAGTGAAAAAATGAATTTTTTTTGAAGATTTCATTCGATAAAATTAGTCCGGCTTAATTTCCAAATTCAATTTGAAGACCGACTATCATGTCAAAAAAACAAAAATTGACTTAAATTAGTTTTAAGTATTTATATAAATATATATATATTTTTTTTTTTGATAAAATTATTGTAAATTCCATTTATTTAAGACGCTAAAATAAAAACAGTTTGACAATCTGGCTGCAGTAGTTATAGCACCATTTTAATTTATAAAATAAGTTTTCCAAATACCACTGTCCAACATTGAAATACACAACATTCTATTTGGTACATACAAGTTCACAGAAAAATATGTTATTTTGTATGTTCCCAAACACTTCAAAAAAAAAAAAAAAAAAACAAAAAAAAGATGAGTGATGATGTTTGCTTTTAACTTTCATTCTTTTTCAGGGTGAATATATTTCTCTTCTTCTTCTTCTATCACATTTTATTTATTTTGTATAAAAATACAAGGCAAAGATTGAAATCACACAAAAATACGACATCGTAAACTTTTTCCATCTGCTTAAGACAATTAATGATTCTATTTGTATTCGTTTGTCAACAGGATTGACCAGAAATACCCATATTGTCAAGTACTCGTATCTGCACATACTTTCATTTGCCTGAACATTAGTGTTTATGTTGGGGGGTGTCAAAGTTGGTGACATTTAATTTCTATATTTTTGTTTATATATTTGCTGTTGCTTGTCCAGTGTTTACATAGGAATCATCAATATTCGTACAACTCATCAATTATTTAAATTTATTATTTATTTAGATATTGTGGTTGGTGAAATGTATTAGATATAAGAAGCAGACATTTATTTTTTTTAATACAATGAAGTGTACTCATTTGGGGAGCAAATTATTAAGTTTTGTCAGCTTTGTAAAATTTTTTGTTTAATTAAATTTGTTTTAATATTTTTGCGGGCAAATGTTTTTTTATAAAAGATTTTTTTTTTAATTTAAAAAAATTACATATAAGACTGAAAACTTTTAGGTGAAAAATATATTTTATTTATCCCTTCATTCCAAAGTTACTGTGAGAAGAACAGTAGAAATCATATTTTGCTAAAAATCATAATATCTCTGTCAATATTTTAACTAAATCGGTTTTTCATTGCACATGCAAGCAAAAATCGCCAAAATTAAAAATCACTAAAATCAAAAATTGCCAAAAATCAAAAATCGCAAAAACAAAAATCAAAAATCGTGATTAATAAAAATCGCCAAGGCCGAAAACCGCGAATAAACAAAATCGCAAAAACAAAAATCGCCAAAATTAAAAAACGCCAAATCAAAAACGCAAAAAAGAAAAACGTCAAATTAAAAATTGCAAATAAGAAAAAACTCCAAAACCTAAAATCAACAAAACCGTTAATCGCGAATAACAAATATCTACAATATCAAAAAACGCCCAAATCAAAAATCGAAAAAAAAAAATAAACACGCCAAAATCAAAAATCGAAATTAACGAAAATTGCCGAAAATCGCGAATAACAAATATCGCCAAAAATGAAAATCTCGAATAAAAATCTAAAAAAAAGCCTAAATTGCAAAAAACAAACATTTCCAAAATCAAAAATCGCAAAAGGCAATAATCGCCAAAATCTAAAATCGCAAAAACAATAATCGACAAAATCAAAAATCACCAAATATAAAGAAAATATTTTTCTACAAAATGTATTCCCACGTTTTTCTTTCGACACGATGGGTATAGCGAAGCGCATCGGGTTACTGCTATAAGAATTATAAAAATTAAAAAGAGAAAATTTCAAGTAAAGGGTGATTTTTTAAGAGCTATAGGAAAGTTTTCCAAAAAAAAAAACACATAAAATTCAGAAAAAAGCATGAAATCTTTATTTGAATCAATAGTATGGTCCATATAATTTAATGTTTGAAGATTATTTCATGCAAATGTTGACCGCGACTGCGCCTCAAATAGTCCATCCGCTTAGTCCAATTTTGGCTTACTCTTTCCAACATTTCGGCCGGTATCTCACGAATAAATGTTTCAATGTTGTCTTCCAATGCGTCAATTGAAGCGGGATTGTCTGCATAGACATGGGATTTAACATAGCCCAAAAAAAAAATAGTCTAAAGGCGTTAAATCGCACGATCTAGGCGACAAATTGACCGGTCCCGAACGTGAAATAAAATGTTCACCGAACTCGCCTCTCAATAAGTCCATTGTTGCGCATGCTGTGTGGCATGTGGCACCGTCTTGTTGAATCCACATGTCTTGCAAGTCAAGCTCTTGTATTTTGGGCAAAAAAAGTTGGATATCAGCTCTCGGTAGCGCTCACCATTCACAGTTACGTTACGATTCGCATCATCTTTCAAGAAGTACGGTCCAATGATGCCACCAGCCCATAAACCGCACCAAACTGTGACTTTTTCTGGATGCATTGGTAGCTATCCCAATGCTTTTGGTATATATTCACTCCAAAATCGACAATTCTGCTTATTTACGTACCCGTTGAGCCAAAAATGAGCTTCGGCCAACTTTCCAAGAGCCCATTCACCAAAAATTCTACGTTGCGGTAGGTCGTTCGGCTTCAGTTCTTGCACCAGCTGTATTTTAAAACGCTATACACCTAAATCCTTCCGCAAAATTTTCCACGTTGTTTAGTAACAGAGGCCCAATTGCTGCGAACGGCGACGAATCGATAATTGATGGTCATCATTAACACTGGCCGATAAAGCTGCGATATTTTCTTCAGTTCGCACTCTACATAAGCGTGTTGGTGGTTTAATGTCCAACAATGTAAATTTGGTGCGAATAGCCGAATAGCCCGAATAGCCGCTTCAGTGGGTCGATTAAACTGACCATAAAATGGAAGAAGCGCGCGATGAACTTTCTTAACAGAGCACGCATTTTGATAATAAAATTCAATAGCTTGCAAGCGTTGTTCGTTTGTAAGACGATTCATTGTTAAATTATAGACCAAACTGAAGATGTTTGACAATGAAACAAAACACGAAACGTGCGTCAGCTGTTTAAACCAGTGTTGCCAAAAAGATAATAGCTAAAAAATCACCCTTTACATTGCGTTGCGTGTGAGTTGTATGTTTGAAGGTAGCAAAGTGAATTGAATTAATACAATACTGGCATTTCGGCCTCATAGTTCGATGTCTAATTTGTATTAATTTGTAACGTGGATAGTCAAGGTTTGTATTTTTAATAAATCACAAAACGTATAAATATAACTGATGTTATATAATCATATTCCCTCATGACAAAAACATATCTTAGAATGACATTTTATGTTCTATTATTTAAATAAGAATATATCCACTTAGCGCTAGGATTAGTTAATACCATCATATGTAATTTCTTAAAAAGCTTATGATTGACTTTGTCAAAAGCCTTGCAGAAGTCAGTATAAATTGCATCTGTTTGTTCGAGTTCAAGAAAACGACGTTTGACAATAAAGCAATAAATCGTAACAGATTTTTAGAGGTTGAATATATTTTTTGGAAACCATGTTAGCAGGGAGAAAATAATGTATTTAGTTGATGGCATAGATAATCCGTTATAATTTTTTCAAAAATTTTAGGTATAATACTTAATTTTGCAATGCCACGATAATTACAAATATCAGCCTTGTTACCAGATTTGAATAGTGCCATAATGAATGAATCCTTCCACATGTTTGGAAAATAACCGCATTTATTTGAGGAATTGAACATGAGTGTTACTGGCACAGCTAAAACGTCAGCACATTTTTCTTAAAATACAGGAGGAAATTTTATATGGACCACCGGTGCAAGAAAATTTAAGTTATTTCTACTCATTAAAAAGCACAGATATAGCAAGAGAAGGGAGGGATATCATTTGAGTAGCAGTAAGCGTACATGAGTAGTTATTAGAATCATCAAAGGTTGCATCGGAGTAAATAGTAGAGAAGAAGTCAGCAAATAAATTGCATACAATAGTATCATCACAGGACTCATTCTGTAGGAATTTCGTATCAGCAGGATAGCCCTTAGTTTTTTTTTCTTAGAGTTAACAAATTTGTAGGGATTCGGATTTCTTTAAAAATAATGTTTTATTTTGTTCAAATAGTTTAAATAACATGAATTGTTCAGACTATTATATTAAGCACGACAACTGGAGAATTTTCCATGATCAACAAGAGAACCAGTTTTTTTTAAATTTTTTGTAATATCTATTTTATGTTTATTCTTGACACTAGCCAGTTTTATAATATTCCAAGGGGGTCCAGATTTGTTTTTCAAAATACATAACTTAATAGTAGAATACATCTTGTGATAGAAAGCTTCAGTCATTTGATCAATAACAAGATTTGTACCAGTAGAAAACGACAATAAATCATGCTTGTTGGAATTAGCAAAACAAAAAACTTTATTATATTTTTTAGGTGTGTTTACAAGATATGTTTACTTTAACAGTATTGTGATATCCATATTCAGAACTAGACTGCAATATCATCCAAATTAATAGGCTTTTATTTACCATCACCTAAATAGTTAGATTCCGAAAAACCAGACATTCCTTCTAACCACAGCTGTTGCATCTATTGCCAAGGAAGAACTTTTTATTTGAAAACGTGAAGTTTTTCCATGCAAAATTTATGTTTTATTAAATATTAAATATTAGATACGAGATATTTTCAAAAACAGATATTTTGCATCTGCAAAAACAAGAAAAAGTAAACTGACATCTTTATGGCCTAGAATTCCACATACAGTATAGTTTCGTATACTTTTGGAGATAACTCTTAGAGCTGCTGTGAAATTTGATGAAATACTTTTTGCTCCACCCTAGACCAATGACTTGTCGCTCCACACTAGTGTCTATTAATTTTTTTCAATACTTTTTTCTTATCTGTGGCCTGAATTTTTTCATATCTATTTCAAAACTGCTCAAATAATCGCATATATCTCACATAAGGCCACAAACTCGGGTGCCAAATACTCGAATTTTTGGGACGTGATTTTTGTAGCTATCCTAAACACCTAATGTTATAGTCCTAACAAGTCCTAACCGCGGATTTGCCTATTATGTTATAGCGCTGGCAGGCGCTGTCTATCAATGCCCAAACGGCGTTAATGTTACTGAAAAGGAGAAAATAAAAGGCAAAGCCGAACAAGTGTGCTTACTAACGGTTAAAGTCAGAACAGCGTACTTACTTGTCTTTATCTGCCACTGTTCTGACTTTTCCCCCATTATTTATTTTAAGTCGTAAAACTAATTAAAGATAACTATAACAACAATGAAATTAAAAATACGGAAATTGCATTGATAATACAAGCAAAAAATTAATAATAATAAAAAAAAAAACAAACATTAACTATAACTCAATGCGGTTCATGGCCATGGCATACCTAAATGGCTAACTTAACTTAACAAAAAAGAAACAAATAATAATAATGCAAGTACCGTGGGAAAAAAAAGAGACATACATTTACATTTAATATACACGGAAGTTTACTAAACAAAATTAAGTCAATGTCATTGCACAGAATTGCATTAACAGAACACTGCAATAAAAAAAACTTAAAAAAGAATACAAACAAAAGCAAGACAACGCATTGTAACCAAAATAAACACAAAACGCAACACCTGTCAACGCGGAACAATATCGTATTGCTCCACATTGAAAGTGACAAAAAACTCAAACATAAGCAAATGAGCCAACGTACGTTACCATGCCAAATTGGGTTACAGCCAATCGCGGCTGAAAATGTATGTTTCTTGAATAAACATTTAATAATTACGCTCGAGAAAAATCGATCGTTATTAATTAAATGAATTTATATTTTCAGCTATGGTTAATTGCAGTATTATTATGGTTTCTATTATTATATACTATATTATATTATATTATATTGATACATTGTATCAATGATCTGTATGTATCTATACTAAATTTAAGCTATCCTTGTACTATTGTACACTACACTCTATACGTGTGAAACCATGTTTCACAACATAGCACTAGAGGACAATAAATCTAGGTATTATAGTTTCTGGCGCTTCAAATGGCAAACCTCACAGGTTAAGTTCATAAATATAAATCTAAATTCTTAATATACTCTTCGCGGAATTTAAAAAAACGGGTCAAGGAACATGTTTTTTTAAGAAAAGTAGTCAGTCCGACAAACTTCCAAATTTTGAACTAGCGAAGAAGAAAAAAGAAATTCATTATAAACCATTACTCAGACAAAATCGATAATGTAACGAATTAGTTAAAATAGCGAACAAAAAAATTATATCTCTTTACAACTAAAATGTAATTTGCAATGTAATTATCTAATATATTTGTTTACAATAGAATGAGTAAATCCTTGTAAACCTCATATTCAACAATTTAAACAATAGAAAACAAGTACGAAAATTATAGCCGGTCTAGGCCGACTACACGATACTTTATATTATGGTTTAGAGACCCTATCTCTTCGGCCCAACTAATTCGATATAGAGATTTGAGTGGCATTGTTATTATTTTTTTTGGCTCCAGATTTGAAAAAGTTCATATCGGGTGCTATATTTATATGGGGACTAGTTCGAAAAATGGGCCGATCCTGACCATATTTGGTAAAATCAATTATATTTTGATAAAATATATACGAACCAAATTTGAAAAAAATCTGAGCAATATTTTGTTTTTGATAGATTTAAGTGAAGATCTCGAAGCAGCTCTATATTGGGCCTATGACTAAGAATTGTCATATAGGGATTTTTTTGGACTACTGATTAATGGATATAATTAAAACACGTACAAACCCAATCTGACTGAGATCTATATGACATTTTGTATCTTATGGCAATTTATGTCGATTTCAAAGGGCTTATTTTTATGGGGACTAGGTCTGATCATGAACCGAATTTCACGAATTTCAACAACGTTCATCCTTTGGCCGATAAAGGCTTATATAACAAATTTCATCGAAACATATTCATATTTGCGACCTGTAGTTTGATTACAAGGTTTACATGAACACACAGACGGACAGACGAACGGGAGAACGGACGGACATCGCCAAATCAACTTAGAAAGTGATTCTGAATTGTACGGTATAATAAAAGATGGGTCTAGGTGAAATATTTTTGGTAGTTACAAACAGCAGCACCAAGTCATTATATCCAAACCACATAATGGTATAGAGTATAAATATGACCCAATTAAGATTATATTATTTACACACCATCTCCACAGAACTTGTATATAATTGATTTGCAATTTATAATTATAAAGAAATTTACCAAATAACTATTAGCAAATGTTATGTGTTCATGATGTCATAATCATCTTACTTGTTCACCAATATTTCGACATTTAACATTACTGATTACCCATAATATTTCATATGCACGCACAAGAGAATTCTTAACCAATTTCTGCAGTTAAAATAAATGAGCCATATACTTAAATATTATTGGCTTTGTGTGAGTGGTTGTGTGTGTATGTGCTGTGAAAACAGTAGCTTTTGTGGAAAGTGTAGCTAATTCAGCTAATCTTTGTTATTGTAAAGTTCACAAATGTTCCATCGTCTAACTAACGAGCAAAAGTCCAAAAGTAATTTTCTGCGGCTTTCTAATATGCAAAGTTAATTTCTTGGGAAACATTAAGGTGTAAAAGTTAACCCCAACAAATTTCGTCCAAATTATGAGGCACTATCTCGAACATGCTCTCAAGAGGATTCTATATAATGGAGAATAATAATTGTTTGAGGTAACCTTAAAAAATCAATAGACTGTAAGAACTTTAGCACATTGCTGTCGAATGACGTTTTTTAACTTTCCCATATTTGGCATTACTGTTCTTAGAGAAAGGCAGTTGAATGAAATTCTTAAATAAAGCAAAAATCAATTTCATGGTACATTATAAAAGATTCAGTCAAGAGTTAAATATGAAACAAAAAAAAAAAAAAAAGAAGGAAAACAACGACACTGCTGGCTATAAAAAATATTAAAGGCATAAATGAATTTTTTCAAATCGGAATGACATATTCGAAGACATTTATATCCTTAAAAATGCGAGTGAAAGATAAGTATCGACCCACAGTCAGAGAAAGATGGACCCTATCGATATAATAAAAGGTGGACCTGGGTGAAGATTCAAGCCATTATACCCTGACCAAGGAAAGGTATAGGGAAAGTAAATAAAACAGCTATTGCGGTATTTAGGGATGCCTTTGTTTAATAAATGTAACAGCTAAAACAAGTTAGAAGATTATAGTCGGTCTAGTCGGCCTATACAATACCCTACGCCATGCGTTTCGAGGGAGGGTCTTGCAACCAACTTTGCTGAGGCAAAAAACTTGATATCTACATATATAAAATTCATTTTCTGTTTGTTTGTTTGTTTGTTTATTTGACGGCTATAAAAATTTTTATTTTTCAGGGAGGTCGCAATATGATTCTTGCCGGCCATGCCTACTTTGCGTCCACTTCTATGTATATAAAATTTATTTTTTTCCTTTTATTTGTGTCTTTGTTTGATTGCTATACAAAATTTTATTTTTCAATGGCTTTCTCAGAAATTTGGAAAACGTGATCTCTCTACCGCTGCAAAGGTCGCATTATAATCTTTCTTGCTACGCCTACCTTTACGCCCACATTTTGAAAAAATTCATTTATTTGTTTTTTGGTATATTTGTTCGTTGTAGTAATTTTTATCTTTCAACGGCTTTCTCCGAAATTTAGTACATATTGCAGGGAAGGTCGCATTATTTTTTTTAACGACCACGCCTACCTTTACGCCCACTTTTCATATAAAATTAATTTTTTGTTGTGTGGCATATTTCTTCCCTGTACAAATTTGTATTTTTCAACGGATTTCTCTGAAATTTGGTTTACACGGGAATAACTTCAAGGTGAACAAATCCCCAAATTTAATAAAGGCCCCCAAAAGAAATGAACAAATTCCCCATTTTTTTAACTGAATACAAAATTAACTTACTCCCCAATTTCGTTCTTAGATTTTTACATATTTTTATCTAAGAATTTTGTTAAATATTTATTTTAGTGAAAATCTGCATGCTGCTCTTAATATATCTCCTACAATAAACGCATTTAAAATGAGTATTCGTTTCAATAGCATCATTTCGGTGCTCGGAACCTACGCGCACGCGGAACACAGCTCAGCTAAAATATCGCAATGATCTTAAAAACTAATTTTAGCAATTACAATAAGTTAACGAGTACTGCGCGGCAGCACGTGTAGTAGCTGCCAAACGCGAGGAAACGGCGCGCGGACGCGACGGATGCCGACGCGACGCGCTCCCGGAACACAGCTGAGCTAAAATATCGCAATGATCTCAAAAATATATTTTGGCGATTAAAATAAGTTAACGAGACCTGGGCGGCAGCACGGGTCTAGCCGCCAAACGCGAGGTGCGCGCGCGGAAGCAGACGCGACGCGCTCTCGGAACACAGCTCAGCTAAATTATCGGAATGATCTGAAAAATATATTTTGCCAATGAAAATAAGTACAATAACTGCGCGGCAGCACAGGTGTAGCTGCCAAATGCGCGGAAGCTAACGCGACTCGCTCGTGGAACACAGCTGAGTGAAAAGTCTTATGATAAATTTTATCTACTTATGTGAAATATTTACCTGTTGGTCAAAATAGGCCTCACATATACTATAAGCAGTTGCTTAAAACAACCTTGCGGCACAATTTTAAACGTCGCATTAGTTTTTCATTTTTGAAACTTCTATGAATTTGACTTCTCTGCTCAATGATGATCACTTATTGAATGAAGTAGTTAAATTTTTAAAAGTTCTGTTTTTTTATATGTGCAAATGATTCCGTTATATTTGTTGTTTATAAATAAACTTAAAAAAAAAAAACTTAAAGCGGTTTCGCAGCTTATTTTTGAAGCATTTTTGCTGCAGCATCTTATAAAAAACTTCTAAATTAAAAAATCAAAAAATTTTGAATTGAAATAAAAAATGAATTTACTGCCCATACAAATTTTTGGGAAGAAAGTTCATTTTATTGCGGAATTCGTTCATTGGGGACTAAATATTCAGCGCCTGGTAATCATAGTGAAGCATTTTTCAAGTCAAAGGCCTTTTTATCCGGGCAAGACCGGGTAAAAACAGCTAGTAAGACATAAAAATAGTGCATTGTTATTTATTGTGTTATGTAGATATGAACTTGTGTTATTTTTATGTGGACTGATCATGATCATATTAAGTAAACTCAGCTACTTTTCTCAAAAAGTACCATATAAACCAAACTTAGAAAAATCTAAGCAACATTTTTTTCTTTTAATAGGTTTTAGTGAAAATCAGGAAAGAGGTTTGTATGCGAACTATAACTGAAGATAGTCATACAGACATTCGGACTACTTATTAGTGAGTGTAATGGACACAGATATACCAAGTTTTAGCGAATCATATATCATGTATTTAGTCGGTTGGATAAGGGATATTTTTTTATTTTGATGACTAGGGTTAACATGCAGCGATTTTATTAAATTTCAGAAGCTTCATCCTATCATTGAAAGAAGGTTATATATTCTTTGGAATACTCGTATATTTATACTTTCGACCTCTAGGTGGATTACAAGGTTTACATGGACACACAGACGTATAAGTGAAAGGATCGACAGGCAGATGGACAGGCAGAGACACAGATAGATAGACAGACAAACGGACATCACTAAATCAACTGAGGAAATGATTATGAGTCAAAAAGTATAACAAAAGATCTAAACCAAACTCTTTGTGGCTTCAGTACATAATGTTGTAGAGTATAGTATAAGAATTTGGAATTGTAGCAATTATTAACTATATTTTAAAATTATCCTCTGAAATATAAGATATCAGTATTTGACATCAGAAGGTGATTTTTATTAACTTTATTTTAAAATTATCCTCTGAAATTAAAGCTAGCAGTACTTGATATCAGAAGACGATTTTTTGATAGGCTATAATTAGTGAATTTATAAGGTTAAATAAACTTGTTTTGAATAGTGAAAAACCAAACTGTTAAGATTTCGCTCGTACTTGATAAATAATAGAAATTTTAGTTTTTATGCTGATAGGAGAGAAATTATTGAAAGCGATTCCATAAATTATCTTGGAATTTATTTTCAGTTTAATCTGTCGTGGGTTTTTCATGTCTAGATCCTAAAGAATAAAATATTATCTGCACTCAGACTAATTTACAAATTTAAAAATAAGTTTAATAAAAGAACAAAACTTATATTATATCAATCTTTGATACACAGCCACTTTAAACTATTTACCGATTGTATATGGAATTAAGAAAAGTAATTAGTTTAGACCGCTACAACGAACACAAAATAAAGCAATAAAGGCTGTTTATATAATGACTTTGTGCTGCTGTTTGTAACTACCAAAAATATTTGACCTAGACCCATCTTTAATTATACCGATCGAATCAGAATCACTATCTGATTCGATTTAACGATGTCCGTCCGTCCGTCCGTCCGTCCGTCCGTCTGTGTGTCCATGTAAAACTTGTAATCAAACTGCAGGTCGCAAATATGAATATATTTTGATGAAATTTGGCATATAAGCTTTTATCAGCCATAGGATGAACGCTGTTGAAATTGGTGAGAATCGCTCCATGTTCAGACCTAGCCCCCATAGAAATGACCCCTATAAAATCGACATAAATTGCAATAAGATCCAAATTGTCGTATAGATTTTACTCAAATTGGGTTTGTATGTGTTTATAACATCCACAATTGAATAGTCCAAAAACGATCTCTATGGGACAACTCTTAGTCATAGGCCCCATATAGAGCTGCTTCCCGATCTTCACTTAAATCTATCAAAAAAAAAAAAAAAAAAATTGCACTGATTCTTCTCAAATTTTGTTTGTATATATTTTCGCAAGATACAAGAGACTTTACCAACCATGGTCAGGATCGGTCCATTTTTAGACCTAGTCCCCATATAGACAAAGTATCCGATATAAACTTTTTCATATCTGCAGCCAAAAAAATTAATAAAGATGCCACTCAAATTTGGTTTATGCTTATTTTCTATATCCAATTAGTTGGACATAAGTGATAGGGTCTTTAAACGCATGGTATAGGGTATCGTTTAGTCGGTCTAGACCGACTATAATTTTCTTACTTGTTTTCATTTGCCGTTATCGTACTTCACAATTTCTTTGTACAGGAATACTTCGATAAAAATTCTACCAATATACGAACTATATAAGTTGCAGTTACTTCTCTACGTCTATCAATAAATAATAATGGTCACCATACAATTTCATTTCAAAGAAATCAAACAACATTTAACATCAGAAACAATACGAATCTTAGGACAGCTATACGTGGGCTACATACTACAAAGCAACGCGCCGACTATATGGATAGTTTTGAATTTAATAATCTTCCTCAAGTTATAAGGAGTATAAAAAGAATTTCTGTCTTAAGAATAGAGTGAGGGAGTATTTGCTCCATAATCTAGAAACATTTCTCTTATAATTAATTATATATAATAGTTTACTACAACATTTTTCAATATTTTTTTCTAATAATTTCATCATATATTTTTTATACCATATACCACTATGTGGTGTGGGTATAATGACTTTGTGCTGCTGTTTGTAACTACCAAAAATATTTGACCTAGACCCATCTTTAATTATACCGATCGAATCAGAATCACTAACTGATTCGATTAAACGGTGTCCGTCCGTCCGTCTGTGTGTCCATGTAAACCTTTTAATCAAACTGCAGACCGCAAATATGAATATATTTTGATGAAGTTTAGTGCATAAGCTTTTAGCGGCCATACGATGAACGCTATTGAAATTGGTGAATATCGGTCCATATTCAGGCCTAGCCCCTATACAAATGATCCCTATGCAATCAACATATATTGCCTTAAGATCCAAATTATCATACAAATCTTAGTCAAATTGGGTTTGTATGTATATATTACATCCATTAATCAGTAGTCCAAAAATGATCCCTATTTGACAACTCTTAGTCATAGGCCCCATATAGAGCTGCTTCCCGATCTTCACTTAAATCTATCAAAAAACAAAAATATTGCACTGATTCTTCTCAAATTTTGTTTGTATATATTTTTGCAAAATAGAAGAGACTTTACCAAACATGGTCAGAATCGGTCCATTTTTGGGCCTAGTCCCCATATAGATATAGCATCCGATATACACTTTTTCATATCTGCAGCCAAAAAATTAATAAAAATCCCACTCAAATTTGGTTTATGCTTATTTTCTATGTCCAGTTAATTGGGCCTCTTAACGTATGGTATAGGGTATCGTATAGTCGGTCTAGACCGACTATAATTTTCTTACTTGTTTATATTTTATTTTGCCAACTCGTTTCAATAATGTCCAAGTGACGCTGAGGCAACTTATTTTTGGTTGTATAAAATATATTCTTGAATAAAAAAAAACTATGGGACTCTGAATATATATAGAATTTTTTTTAACACATATTGGTTTGGCAATCGGGTAAAACATATTTACGTCATACTACCCAAAAATGGAATTAGAAACAACATCAATTCTTTTCATATCAGTGGCTGTACCTGAATCCCCTTTAAAGGATAATAATGAAAAGCATGTATTTTTGATTACCGATGCCACAACGTCCTGGAGATATTAGTGTCCTCCATTTTTTATTTTGCTTTGAGATTTAAAGACAAGCGTGCAGTATTCAATAGTGAAAAAAAATTAAGTGATTTTCCATTACTTCAAAGGATAAAACTTCTTTGGATATACAATTTAAAATCTTCATAACCTTAACATATAAAAACATAAAAATATTGCTGCGTATGTAGGTAATCGCATCATGGTTGAACCACAGAAGCTATCCACCTTAGATTAGATTAAGAAGGGCTGATCTTTTGTGAAGCCCATGGTTGTCCTAAAGATTAAGGCTCCTTAAAAATCCAATTACCCTGTTTGGCATGAGATACCATATATCCCGGGGAATACAGTGTGTCCACCAAGGGTTAGAGTCCTTTTGCAACTTAGTTCTGGACCTTCAGAAATGATGTGTTCTGCTGTTTCTATCCCCAGTTCTGTCACAAACAGATCTTTTAATCGTAGATGATATCTAAGAATACAGTGTCCAATAAAGAATCCCGTCTAGGTCCTTAAGTCCTTCTTATCAAGGGAGAGTAATCTTTCTGATTGAACACTGGCCGTTGGCCGGGACTTTTCTTCCAGTATTCGGCAATTTGCGATTCCCTCCACTCCTTCATTCTTCCCTTGCTGTATCCAACTAAAACCCCACAAAATGGTTCTGGACCGACGAAAGGACGACGGGCCCCTTTATTGGCTATGCAATTTGCCCTTTCGTTGCCCTCGTGTGTTTCGTCCGGAATCCAGCATAAAATTAGTTTGCTGCATCTGCCTAATTGGTTGAGCATTTCGATGCAATCCAAAACGAGTTTAGACGTCACGTTGTAGAACATAATTGCCTTTAGTGCAAACTTGTCTGTCGGACAGTGTATAAATGAGTGTCATTTTTGTCTTTCTTCTAAGCCATTAAGTCACGCATACATAAATAGCTAAGACCTCCGCTTGAAAAACGTAAGGGAATTTTCCCATGGGTAAGGCGCGTTGAAAATTGGGACCGAATATGCTCGCGCCCGTGTTTTGGCATTTGTGAACTAGACAGATGTAGAATACGAGCGAAAGTGCCATGGAGCGGTACACTCCCCAAGAACGCGGATAATCGTGTCTATTTTTTTTGCGTAACAATTCGTCTGTGGTGTTGGTGCAGCGCGAATTCCGTCGCCGATTCCCCGGTCGTCCGACACCGACTGCGCAGAGACTGCGCCGTTTGGCCCCCAACCTTGAAGTGTATGGGACCACACGAGACGCTGCCAAGAGTAGCCGGCCCCGGAGCGCCCGTTCTGCCGATAATATCGCCGCTGTTGCCGAGGATGTCGAGCTGTCTCCAGAAACATCAACCAGACGCCGTGCCTCGTAATTAGACATCAGCCGGTAGTCCCTAATTTTGGTCAAAGACCTACGCATGTTCCCGTATAATGTCCAGTCCGTGCATCAGCTGCAGCCTGTTGACCGCCAAACGCGTGTAACCTACGGCCAAGCCATCCTCTATCTCGAGGACGAAGTGGACGATTTTTCGACCAAAATCATAATGAGCGATGAAGTTCATTTCCACCTCAGCGGATACGTGTACAAGCAAAACTATCACTTCTGGGGCACCTAAAATCCACGAGTGATGCACAACGAGCCTTTACACCCGCTCAAAGTGACTGCATGGTGCGCTGTTCACGCTGGATGCGTCATCGAGCCATTTTTTTTGAGGGCGCCGCTGGTCAAACGACAACAGTGGACGATGCGCGCCATAGGGCCATGTTAACCGAGGTTTTTCTGCCGCAATTTTACGAATTAGGACTGGAGGACATGTGGTTCCAATAGGACGGAGCAACGGCATACACTGCGCTAGCCACAACCGATATTATGAAGGTGGCGTTCCCGGGTCGCCTCATCTCTCGTTTTGGCGATTTACACTGGCCTGCAAGATCGCCCGATTTAACCGTTACAGACTATTTTTTGTGGGGTTTTTTGAAGACCCGTGTTTACGTGAACAAGCCCGAAACCCTGGAAGCCCTCAAGGACAACATTCTACACGAGTGCGAGAATCTGTCGCCATAAAACGAGCCCGTATAGCAAACAATTGTGACGGCGCCCATTTGGCCGATATCATCTTCTCGACTTGACCAATAAATTCTAAAGCTTCAAGTAAACATAATCAAAAAACAGAATCGAAGTTTTTCTTTTAGACAAAAAATGAGAGCCAAACAACATCGGATGACCTCTTTTGGCCCACCTTATATTTGCAGCTTATATTTGTTTGATGCTCAGTGGACGTTCCACTTCCCACAGAAAGTAATTTTTCAATATCACATATCTCAACCAATATTACAGGGAGTGCTTTGATGAGTGTGTATAATGCCGAAAGGGCGTGAGATGGTATAAATGGTCGTTATAGGGATACATTTCCATATATATATGATGTCATGTAGTGTTATTGTGTATAGCGGTGCTGAAAATGGGTGGTGTCGAACCGGAATTTGTGGTACCTTCCATACCAAATAGTTATTGAATAGCGTACATTATGAGTGATATGACAGGGCGATCTTTGATAATGTGCCCGACGTATTTGTTTTTAATGTAAATCGCTGTACTGAAATTGTAGCCCCAAGTAATAATTAATATTTTTAATATTAATAAATACTTTGGTAAGTATGTAAGCCTGACCGTCACAACTTAACCTCCAAATCCATTCACCTCATATTCCAAAAAAATATTCGCGAGGTGCTTCTAATTGTTCTTGTTCATGTAAGACCATTCTATGTGGTGCTGTGATGTTTTTAATCGTATATCTAACTTATGGAACGATTTAGCTCAAATTCACAACATATTATATTTAAATAAGGAAAAAGTTTTTAACAAAATTTTTACCCGATAGGTGCCAATCAATGCAGGTCATGCTTCACTCATGGTCAATTTGAATCGATAAAGAATGCTAAGAAATTCTAAAATTACTCTACAAATGTCTTTTAAAAAGAAGTGATTTGTCATTACATCGTAAGCTCTAATTAAGATGTACTTCATAGCAAATTTTTCCCACATCCGTATTTGAAACACTGCAACTATTTCAATTCCTTAGACGCTCTTGTTTTACTAGTACTGAATCCATCGATTTACACTTTTTGTAGTGCAGCAGAAATGTTTGGTTTCATCAGTTCTCTCATTACCTTCGATCTAGATGAGTAAGGCGGAGTTATTATCAGTGCGAATTGATTAATCTTAAGAAACTTAATAATCCTTGTAGTTACTTAGAAAATTTTTCAGATGCTGAGATCTTAAAGGTTTAGTTTCTTTGGTGATTTTAAAATTAAAATCAGAGTTATGATTTATGTCACAATAATATTATTATTATGATATTATTATACAAAGAATTCAGGCTGATTACGATTAAAATTCTGTTGTCCAGTAACAGTAATTACTACATAGAAATAAAAAATGTTCAGCTGCCATAAGTATAATATAACTCGTTTGGTGGGGTTTTATTCTGTTATCTACATGGTGGAAAATAAAAAGTTCGTGGACTAATATTGAAAAAAAAAAAAAAAAAATAATAATAAAAACATATCGATACATTTGGAATAGTACAATTTGTAAAAATCTTCGAAATGGACCGCAATTTTCGACGTGACTTCCTCATTCGTATAAAATCTATTGACCTGGGGGTAAAATGAGGGAAGACGAAAATAAGGGAATCAATTTTAATACCAACTTTGTTTTGCGGTAACCAAAATAGTAACCAAAGTAATAAATGAGACAATATATTTTTGTGCAAAAACGTGGTACCCATCGCTCAAAAAGTTTTTCTTTATCCAAAGGGCATATGGCGAAAACATTCTGTCGATATCTTTAATATGACACCAATCTCACTCATTGTAACTATACAATAATTTAAAAATATTGTGTTCTTTTTTCTAAGTAACTGGCTCATATGAAGGATCTGGAAATTAGGTTGTAGTGACGTTGTATGGGATTTTTGTTTTTTTTCCAACTCTATTTGGTCTTTAAGAATTTATTCAGATAGATGTAGGAATGCCATATGTTAATTTTTGGATGATCTGAGTTAATCTTCAGGGTCTCCGGAGCCAATGATCTTCAATTAAAAACTACGTCATTAGAACCGAAATGAATTTTGAAGAATTTCACTCCATTCTACTAGAAATGCTGCATGCAAAATCGCTACGTATAAATTTTGAATACCATTTTTTTTTCAATCCAACTACATATTAGACCACAGGCTTTTCTTTCCATGTTAAAAACTTATTTTCTACTTATTTTCTCTACTCTTATTTTAGAGGATAAATTTAAAATATCTGGCCCAAGGTCATTTGAACTATATAAATAAAAATAAAATATGTACACTTCTTGGGTTCTATCAACCATATTTAAATAGTTACAAATGGAATATTTATGTAGGGTATACATGATGAAGGGTACAACAGGAAAAAAGTCATTAAATTAAACTACTGTCATAATCGTTATAAGTTATGGGTAATAATAATGTACTCTACATTATATATTATGCTTTACCAAATAAACACACACACACGCACACTGGTCTCAATTCGAAAACAATTATACGACAGCCATAAAACAGCCATATGGGGCCTAACAACAAACACAGAAGAAAAATAATATGAAAAAAGGTTTTCATGAAAAATAAATATTGAATATAAGAAAATAAGTAAAACGAAATGGGAAAGTTGTTTAACAAAATTTTTATGCCATCATATTGTAATATTTATTCTTGTAACAGTGATCGATGTTCTTACACAAAATGTCCTTCGCTGCTGAGTTTTTAAGGGTTTTCTTGATACTGATATGGAAAAATATGCATGACCATAAGTAATGCAGTAAAAATTAAATTTTTGGTCGAAAAAAAGAAAGGTCATTCATGCTTTTAAAGGGAATACATTTTTTTTTTATTAAAAACTGTATGTTAAAAATCAAAAAGTACTGGTATTATATCGAATATACGGAGATTTATTAATTGAACACACGAAGTTTTAAGGCTATGTGAAAAAAATGTGATATTGAACAGTGTAGCGTGTAGCGATTTTGGTTTAATGTTTTTAAATATGAAATTTAGAAATTTTTGGAAAATGTTTCGTGGGACGGTGACAAAAATAAAATATTTAAAAAAAAACTGGATTATTTTAAGAATGACTCCATTTAATTTGATTACATAATTACGTTCTTATTCGTAATACATTTTAGTTTTTGTATTAAAATAAATATTTGCTATTGAACACATATTCCTTGATTAAACTTTTATAAGAACTTGTATCATAAGATATCGATAACTAAGGATTAACTTTTAAATATATATAAATGTAATCCTCTATCTATCATTACGGATTTGTTTCCAGCTGCGCGTTTACGATGTGGGTTACTGAACGTCACCTCCCCAGATTTGTGAAAATACCGAAACAGACGTTTAAGGGTTAAGTGTTCTATGAATAGACTCAGCGGTCAATTTTACCAGTAGTGTCACAAAAGACAAAAATGGCCCCTGGAGTTGGGAGAGAGAGGTTTAAAATATTTTTCAATAAATTGGATTATTATAAAATTCTGCTGAAAATTGATGAAAATTATTTTGTAAGAAAAGGTCCTTTGTTAAGAAAATGGTATTTTTAAGAAAATGTAATTTTTAAGAAAATGTACTTTTAAAAAAGGATATTCTTACGCGAACTATTATTTAAAGAAAATCGAAATTTTTTTGAAAAGATAGTTAGTTGTTGAATAAAACATAAATTTTTACGAAAAGGTACTGTTTTACGACAACAACACTTTTTTAATGGAAGGTACTTTTATATTTAGGTATATTTTATTAGGAAAAGGAATTTTTTTTTAAAGACTTTTTTTAAAATGTAATTTTCTTAAAAACTTTTTTTTTTATTAAAATTAACTTTCGTGGAAAAATTGACTTCTTTGCTAAAGTTAATTTTTTAAGAAAATTTTATTTTTAAGATGTGCTTCCTTAAAGAAAGGTACTTTTATTTAAGAAACAAGTACTTATTTAAGAATTTAACATAAGAATAGCACTTTTTCAAAAATGATACCTTAGAACATTCACTTTTTCTTCTTAAAAAGAGTAATTTTTTCAGAAAAGGTACTTTTTGGTAAAGGGTACTTTATCATTGCAGAAATTTCTACATGAAAACCTACTTTTTAAAGAAACGATACAGTTTAAAGAATAGTTTATTTTTTTTTTAGAGAAAATTTACTTTTTAAATTTTTTGAGGAAAATTATTTTTTTGGGAAAAAGTTTTTTTTTAAGAATAGTACTTTTTCAGAATAGGTACTTTAAGAAAAATGTACTTCTACAAGGCAATGACCTTTTTAAAGAAAATAAATTTTTTAAGAAAACGTTTTTTCTGTAGAAAAGTTTTTTTTAATGATAAAGAATAAGTACTTTCTTAAGAACAGCTACTTTTTTAAAAAAATATATTTTTTTAATTACGACAAAATGTTATTTTTTAAGAAAAGGCAAATTTTTATGAAAAGGTACTTTATTAAGAAGAGGGAAAAAGTAAACTTCTGGGATTTTTATAGGAATATTACTTTTTCCACAAAAGGCGAAAATAAGGTGATTTTTCAGGAAAAGGCACTCTTAAAAAACTTCATTTTTAAGTTCCATTAAGGAAAATATACTTTTTTAAAGAAACGTACATTTATAAGAAAATTAACTTTTTAAGGAGAGGTAATTTTTTAGGAGAAGGTGCTTTTAATTTTTTAGAAAAGGTACTTTTACTGAAAAGAAAATGCATACTAACTAAATGTATCATTTTATGGAAAGTTCGTTTTTTAAGAAGTATTTTAAGAAGAGGTATACTTTTTAGGAAGAAGTACTTTTTTTTAAGGAGAAGTACTCTTTTTAAGAAAGGTACTGTTTTAAGGAAAAGTACCTTTTCAAGGACGGTTATTTTTTAGGAAAAGTACTTTTTAAAAAAAATAGACTTTTTTGAAACGAATTAATTTAAGGAAGAATTACGTACTTTTTGAAGAAAAATTACTTTTTTATGAAAAGCTTATTTTTTTAAGAAAACATATTTTTTTTTGTTTTAATTACTTTTTTAAGAAAACGTAATTTTTGAAGGAAATGTAGTCTTTTAAGAGAAGATGTTTTTTAAGAAAGGCTAATTTATTAGAAAAGGTACTTTATTTTTAAGAAAAAGTACCTTTTTGAGGAAAATAATTTTTTAAAGTTTATTTAAAATATAGGTATGTTTTTTGGGAGGATGTAATTTTTTACAGATAAGTACTTTTTTTAAGAACATTTACTTTTTAAGGAAATGGTACTTTTAAAGGTACTTTTTAAGAAAAGTACATTTTCAAGTAGGGTTATTTTTTTTAAAGAAAAGGTGCTTTTTTAGAAAAAATTTACTTTTGTGAAAGGAGTTATTTTTAGAAAGGATTACGTGCTTTTTGAATAAAAAGTACTTTTTTTAAGAAAAGCGTGTTGTTTTAAGAAAACGTTTTAAGAAATGTTCTATGTGGTCAGGGTATAATGGCTTTGTGCTGATGTTTGTAACTACCAAAAATATTTGACCTAGACTCACCTTTAGCTATGTCTGTCCATCCGTCTGTCCGTCTGTGTGTGCATGTAAATTTTGGAATCAAACTACAGGTAGCAAATGTGAACACATTTCGATGAGAGTTGGTGTGTTACCTTCCGTAAGTCATACCATGAAGCCCGTTGAAATTGGCGCAAATCGGTATATGTTCAGACATAGTCCCCATATAATTGACACCTATGAAATCGTGCCATATGATCCAAATTATCATATGGATCTTGGTCAAATTGAATTTGTGTATGTTTATTACACCCATTAATCAGTAGTCCAAAAAATGAGCCCTATAGGATAATTTTTACTCATAGCCCCCTTATAAAGCTGCTTCACGAACCTCACTTAAATCTATCAAAAAACAAAAATATTGCACAGATTTTTCTCAAATTTGGTTTGTATATGTTTTTGCAAAAAATAACTGATACTACCAAGTATGGTTAGTACCGGCCCATTTTCGACCTAGTCCTCATATAAGTATAGCATCCGATATGACCTTTTTCATATTCAAAGGAAAATAAATTAATAAAAATGTGGTTTATGCTTATTTTCTTTATCCAATTAGAGAGAGGGTCTATAAACACATGGTACAGGGTATCGTAATTTTCTACCTGTTTAATAAGGAATAGTTTTTTAAGAAATGTACCTTTTTACGAAAACTAAAACTTTTATGGAAAGGAAATTTTTTAAGAAAATATATGAGTGCTTGTAAAATATATATGATATATGTATGCTAGTTATTATATTAATACGTAGATGTATGAATAATAATATAAAGAAATAATATGTATCATACGTCTTTCCAAAGTCAGTGCGTTATACCAGTCACTACACAAGTTCAGTGCTCAAGTTTGGCACTAGAAACTTGAGCAAATATCAAAATCGTTTTGACTTTTGCTCAGTTAAACTGAATATTGAAGTTATGTAGTGAATGGCTGGCATTAGTGATGAGCGTACTATAAATATAAATATATTATGCTACCTACAGTTTTAGAAAAGCTATGCAAGACATCATGATGTATGAGTTATAATAATATACCTAATCGCACCACTGTTCAGATGATTTAATGCTGAAGCAATATACTAGAATGAAAAATAGCATAACACCACTTATGCTGTAAATAGTTGGCAATATGGTAAAAATGTAATCTATTTTTGTTAAATATAATTTATGATATTTTGTTGAAAAAATTGAAATTATGAATAACAAAAATGTTATCAAAAATGTTGCTATGATTTGCATTAATATTTCTTAATAAAAAAATACTTCATGGTCCTTTTTGGCTTTGCTGACTAAATCAAAAATTCAATGACAATTAATTTACTTACAAGAAAAGGAAGTTGCTGATGCAATTATTATTCAAACTGTGTGAACGCTTTATATTGTTGTAATTATTGTGTTTTGGTTTGTGGTATAAAATTTACAAACGTTGACAAATAATAAATTAATTCAAGCATATATATAATTACTAAAAATGTTTATCACTTTTCAAGTTTTGTGGCCAAGTAAAATAAATTTAACACATCAACACCGAAAAACAAACGCAAAAAGCTGAATCGTGAAAATTTTAATGAATTATTAACGTTTTGTAGTTAAAAAAAAAAACGAATATGAAAATAAACAATGTGTTAAGTGAAATGCAAATGAGTTAGACACGATGTACTACAGCCACAATAATGACTTTAAATAAATTACAAAGCTGGTGGTCGTTGATTTACGTGTTACGGACCAATTTTTTGATATTACGTGAACTGTGAATGGAAAATTTAAAAAATTATGCCAACAAATTGGAAAAATATTTTTGAAAAATAGCTTTTTTTCTTTGTTGTATATTTTAATGCATGTTTGTGTTACAGAATATTAATTATGTTTTAGCATTTTCAAAAATAATAGTCGCGTCAAATATAAATATAAAAATTGTAAGTAAATATATTTATATGTTTATATAATGGAAAGAATATTTTCAGATCAAATATTAAACTTCATATGGAGTACATTTTCTTGGATATAACGTATCTTTGTGTAAAGATGTTGCTAAGAACTGTTTATAGCAGGGCTGTGGGGTCGTCAAAAAATGTTCCAACTCCGACTCCATCCGCTAAAATTTTTAAGGTACCACTCCTACTCCGACACCGAATCCGACTCCGACTTCTATTCCAAATTTGACGCCGTTGCTAAATCTATATGGACATAAATATAATTATGCGGTCAGTAATTGATGCCGGAGAATCAATATTACATTTATTTTTTGAAATATTTTATTTATTTTTATTAACTCTTTTAATAATGAACAAAATACTATAAGATCGGAAACTTAAAATAACAAAACGTCAAAACCTTCAAAAAATAACTGTGTATTTTCTTTAGAAATAGGATAGCCTCAATAAAATCCGGCTTCATTGATGCTCTTAAATCGGATGTGTAGATTCTGAGTGCGGACACTTGTTTCGGTGACATTGCTGCGGTGATTAGAGCAGCAACCCGTTTAATATCGGGGTACTTTGGAATTGCATCTTTTTTCTAAACCTGGAGAACGGTGAAAATTCTCTACCTCTTTTAACGCCTGGTAAAAGTCTATTTTAAATATAGGTAAGATTGTTGGAGTTTCTGTGTCTCCGCTATTTTCTATTAAAAGACGACTCATCTAAATTTTTTCAAATCATAATTTTTATTAAACAAAATTATATTAAATAGTTGGAGTTCAAATTAATTATTTGCACTCTAATAGCTACCAATATGAAGCTTAAACTGCAACTTGACTTTCAGTGTTCAATGTGGTTATTTTTTTTTTTAAATAAGAAATTAACTAAAACGGCAGACGTATAATATATAACATGAACTATAATATTTTATAGCACAAACTAAACAATTTTAAATTTATTGCTGAATATTGTTCAAATTCAAATAAATTAACCACTAATCGTAATCGTAAACAAACCACATTTTCATCTTGAGTGATTACCGAACATAAGTGGTGCTCACGCAGTTTAGACTCCTGCCCGCACTAATAAATAAAATTGCGAAATAATTTAAATTATTAAACACTTTTATATTATTTAAATTAAGTATTTGAATGACCTTACTCTCATAAAATAAAATTATGGAAATATTCAATGACAAAAATCATCAAAAATCGAACACATATTACACAACAATATGTTGGTTAATATTTTACTACGGTCAACCTTAAGTAAAAAAAAACAAATGAAAACAAGTAAGAAAATTATAGTCGGTCTAGACCGACTATACGATACCCTATACCATGCGTTTGGAGACCCTATCTCTTAGGCCCAACTAACTGGACATAGAAAATAAGCAAAAACCAAATTTGAGTGGGATTTTTATTAATTTTTTTGGCTGCAGATATGAAAAAGTTCATATCCGATGCTATATCTATATAGGGACTTGGTCCAAAAATGGACCGATCCTGATCATGTTTGTTAAAGTCTCTTGTATTTTGCAAAAATATATACAAACAAAATTTGAGAAGAATCAGTGCAATATTTTTGTTTTTTAATAAATTTAAGTGAAGATCGGGAAGCAGCTCTATATGGGGTCAAAGGGATCATTTTTGGACTGCTCATTAATGGGTGTAATGAACGCATACAAACCCAATTTGAGTAAGATCTATATGACAATTTGGATCTTATGGCAATTTATGTCGATTTCATATGGGTAATTTGTATGGGGGCTAGGTCTCAACATGGACCGATTCTCACCAATTTCAATAGCGTTCATCCCATGGCCGATAAAACCTTACGTACCAAATTTCGTCAAAATACATTCATATTTGCGACCTGCAGTTTGATTACAAGCTTTACATGGACACACAGACAGACGGACGGACGGACGGACGGACGGACATTGTTAAATCAACTCAGAAAGTGATTCTGATTCGATCGGTATAATTAAAGATGGGTCTAGGTCAAATATTTTTGGTTGTTACAAACAGCAGCACAAAGTCATTATACCCAAACCACATAGTGGTATAGGGTATAAAAATTTATCTTTTGCATTTTTATATTGATAACTTACTTATCACACTTGTTAAATTTAAGAAACAAGTGTTATATTTTTTTTTAAATGGAAAGGTCTTATGACTGCTCCAAAGTAAATGTATGTAATGGCTATATAGTGTTTATAATTGCGTAAAAACTTAAAAAATACTAACAACATTTGAACATAAATTTTTTTTTTTTTGCAGATAAAAAAATTGTTTGATGATGTTGGGATTCGCCAAATAGAGTAGTTCGGAAAGCTCTCCGATTTAAATCCTATAAAGCACCTTTAGCACATTATTAAGCGAAAAGAGCTGGTACGAAGAAATTGCTGATGACGTCCTGCTGATGAAGTCCTTGTTGACTCAATGCCATCCAGAGTAATCTTTTTTTAGTTCCGGTGTTCAGCCAATAGACGCGCAAAAACCCCCAAAAACTTAATATAACTTTCATTTTAATTTAATTTTTTGCAACATCCTTAAAAATGTGAATTTTCTTCAACAACTTTATTTGAAATAAAAATTGGTGATTTTGTTTCTACCTCGCTACTTTTTATACCCTATACCACTATATTGCTTGGGTATAATGACTTTGTGCTATGCTTGTAACTAAAAAAATATTTGACCTAGACCCATCTTTTATTATAACGATCGACTCAGAATCACTTTCTGAATCGATTTAGCGATGTCCGTCCGTCTGTCCGTCTGTCTGTTCATGTAAATTTTTAATCAATCTACAGGTCGCAAATATGAATATATTTGATGAAATATGCTGCATAGGCTTTGCTCGGCCATAGCATGAATGCTGCTGAAATTAGTGAAATTCGGTCCATGTTCAGACCTAGTCCCCACACAAATGACCCCTATGAAATTGACATAAACTGCCGTAAGATCCAAATTATCATATAGGTCTCAGTTAAATTGGGTTTGTATGTGGTTATTATATCCATTTATAAGTTGTCCAAAAATAGTCCTTATAGGACAATTCTTAGTGATAGGCCCCATATAGAGCCGCTTCCCGATCTTCACTTATATCTATCAAAAAACCAAAAATATTGCCCATATTTTTCTCAAATTTGGTTTGTATATATTTTTTCAAAATATAAGCGACTTTGCCAAATACGGTCAGGATCGGTCCATTTTTCGACATAGTCCCCTTAAAAATATAGCACCCGATATGATCTTTTTCATATCTGAAGCCAAAAATATTAATAACAATGCCACTCAAATTTGGTTTATGCTTATTTTCTTTATTCAATTAGTTGGACCGAAGAGTTTTTGATATCGGTCTAAACCGACTATAATTTTCTAACTTGTTTAATATTGTCTGTGGTGTGGTCTTTAAAATAATTGAAAAATATAGCTTTTGAAAAAAAAGTTTTTAAAATTGTTTCTAATAAAAACCGCTAGTGTATTATTATATATATACAATATTATATGTTATATTACACGTATGTAGATATGTCCATATTTTAAATAGAGTATGTATATGATAAGAATATACCGGTTGATATTATAGTATTCTCAATTAATTAAATTAATAACTGGTGTTTTAAATATTAACTCATATTTTCTGAACTATAGTTGATGTTTCCTGAATTTTAATCGATTTTTTTCTGAATTTCGATTGGTATTATTTAAATGGAATTTTCTAAAATTTATTGATGGTTTCTGAATCGTAATTATTGAATTACTTTATTGTTTTCGTAATTGCTATTGCTTTCTTAATTAAGATAATTATTTCAATGTAAACAAAAAATTTAATATTCTTAATAACAATTGTACCTGATATATGAATTTCAGTTGATTTTTTTTTTTTTTTTTACAGCAAAACATAATACTTTTAGTTAAAATTGATTACTCTGTTAAGAATTATGCATGAACAAATTATAAGAAATATTTGCATTTTTATAAGTTTACATAACAAAAACTGTTAATTTTTTTCACGTGTTAAGAAGAAATGCGTTTTCCATATATTAAAAATATTTTATTATTATATATTAAAAGTACGTGAAAAACTATTAAAACTATTACTAAGAAAACGTTTCTTGGCAACGAACGTCTTGCTATTAAGAGCAACCCGGAAAGTGGCTAAAAAAGGGGTATACTGACCGTTTACCCTCGAATATTTCGGAAAGAGAAGCAGCTCAAAAAGTTAATTGTTAGGAGCCTTTCATCAGAAAAGGGAAAGCGGAGTCAGGACTGAAATCGTATAAAGTACAGAAGGTGCCGGATAGAAGCCTCAAAAAGTATGTGGCAATATAACGTAATTTCATCACACAGTAGAAGTATGAAAACAATTAAAGTCATCTAAAAACAAAACTGCCAAAAAATTTTTGTTTGCCAGGCTGTTTGTAGTTTTGGGAAAAGAAGCAGTTCGACTTTAGCCGATTTGTACATTAAATAATTCTTGCAAAAGAGTCTTATTCTTTTTGAAATGATCTGGCATCACGTCATTACAGTAAATTTGTTAATATGTGATACCAGGAAGATAACATCAATTTCGTATTACGAGATGCGAACCCACCATCTGCCTGGAACTAAGGCCCAAATATAAATTTTCAAAAATTCAATTGAATTTTTCTAAATTTTTCAAATTATTATTTCCGATGTTTAAATATGATTTTATGAATTTCAAGTGACATTTTCTAAATAGCTATGGAGATACAAATTCTTAATTTTAATTAATATTTTGAAAATCTAAATTTATATCTTTGGAACTACAAGTTATATTTTCACAGTAAATTATAATTGGAAATCTATCAGACAGCTCGTAGTTTTGCATAAGTTTGACCAACAAGTAAATTTATATGATCGGTCCATGTCAGATTGCTATTGAAGATTATCCCAAGGTTTTGCACCGCATTAGCAATTTAAATTTTCTGGCCATTTAAAACAATATCTTCAGAAATGGTGGGATTGGACTTATTTTCGTATTAATATTTATTTAGATTTAAGCGGATTCAAGCAATATTAGACCAAAGGTAGATTCTGTTTAAATCGTCATTTTAAAGGGTTATGCCTGAAGCAATATTCTGAACTGGGCTACTTAAAATCTGTCATCTGCGTATAAATGTATCTTACAATTCGTGAGTTGTTTTGGCAAATCATTTATATACAGGGAAAATAAAAGAGGACCTAAAATAGAGTCTTGGGGCACTACCCTAGTAAGGGATAATCTAAATGACCATACACCGTTTACAAATACTGATTGAAAGTTATGAGGATATAGGTTTGGTTGATGTGTCTGTAGATCTAATAAAGTGTTATAATTTTCCAATGAGTATATCATAGTCTACGGTATCGAATGCTTTGAATGGTCTGAAAGCACTAAAAAGTTAATATTTCCATTTTACACTTCGGAGAGAGCGGTAACGCAGCTATGGCTCTAACGAAATCAGATTGCGTACTGCAAAGCAAAGTGTGAGTGTTGACATATGAAATCATTTGTTTATGCAACAGTTTTTCTAAGACCTTTGATAGAAAACACAATACGGCTATAGGTCTCAAATCTCCATTTGACTTAAATAGTAGCACAATTTTTGCATGTTTCCAATTTAGCGCGAACTCACATGACATTATAATAGTATTGAACAGACGAGTAACATACGGCAAAATTAAATGTAAAAGTAAACATAAATTTTGGGTGTAAAATATCACTCCAAATTTCGTTTGATTTTATTAAAGAGCACGTTGAAATAACTTCATTTTAAGCAACGGAAGAAAATTTTAAATCTTCGCCGATTATCCCGTTATCTGTTTTGGTGTATCTGAGGAAAAATTAAAAGAAATGGAGATTGATTTTTTTTATATTAACCAACACTCTGAGGATGCCCCCCTACAAATGCAGTGCATTGTGTTGATTTCAGGAAAATTGGTTATGGGAGGAGGAGAGAGGTAGTAGTGTTTGTGGATATTTGACTTAAATTTTATTAGATTATAACTGTCAGGAAGGACCTCTGCGGGGAGTTTATTCCACATACAGCTAGTTCGATTGATAAAGGAATTCTCTCTGTAATGTGTTGTGCGGTCAACTGGATAATCGACTGCAAACGGATTTGATCTACTAGAGAAGTGGTAGAACGAACCGAATCTCGGGCACTCGGAATAAGTTCCCTTATCTCAGAAGAACATTTCCAATGGTAATATCTATGGAACAGTGCTACACAACCCACATTCCGAGGATGCTCCAATGAATCAATAGAGTTGGATACTCTACCTTCATTAATGAGCGCCAACGCTCTCCTTTACACGCGGTCCAGTAGCTCCAAAATAGACTTTGAAGCTCCTACCCATATATGGGAGTTGTATTCCATTTTCGGTCGGATGTTAGTGGTATAGATTTTTAGGAGATTAGAAGGAGTGAGTTAATTTTTACGCCATTTTAGAAAACCAAGACACTTGATTGCTTCTTTCGACAAATGAAAAACATGCTCGTTCCAACGAACATCACATTGAATTCTCATGCCTAGAACGTCAAGATTATCCGATTCCTTGATACCTATATCACCTACATATATAGATGACATTGTTGATTCCATGGCCTTATGGGTCAGAATACTACATTGAATCTTCAGCGCATTAAGATCATCCCTATTCGCTTTACCCCAATCGGAGATTGTTAACGGGTCTTGATTGAGTGTGTCATTCATTGTCATTCATTCAATAACAACACGTATTGTTCAGTCTCTGAGAAAAAACTCGACATAAATCGAGAGAAGTCATTACCGACCCCAAATGCAATAAGCTCTGATATCAATGCACCGTGCCACACACGATCGAATGCCTTGGAAATATAAAGTGCACCACGTTACTTTCGTCAAAATTGCGAATGGATCGATTCCAGTGCTCAGAAAGTAGAGCTTACAGGTCTCCCGTGGAACGATTTCTACGGAAGCCATACTGTCGACCATTAAGAAGTGAGTTGGCCTCTAGGTAGTTCACAAGATGGAAATTGATCATGCTCTCCTTCACCTTTGAGAGTGCAGAGCAGATTGCAATTGGACGGTAATTTTCAGGGTTATTAGCCGCACCCTTCTTAGGGATTGGTTGGGCATTAGCAACTTTGCAGTAATAGAGAAAGTCTTCTGCACGACACAAAAGGCTGAAAAGGTTGGCCAATGGACTGGCTAGCGTCGAATAGTACTGTTTTAGCACCAGTGCTGTCATACCATCCGCTCCCGAAGACTTATTAATGTCGAGATATGAAAGAACCTTTTTAACTGCACGTGCTCGAAAGAATATTTTAGGCATAGTACAAGATACACTTTCAAGATCGGGCAGAGGTTGATCGCTATCCGGCAAAAACGAGTTTTTTGCAAAAAGTTCAGCTAAAAGGTTAGCCTTATCAACCGGTTCAGTGAGTATTTGGTCATTCAATAAAAGAGTTTGGATAGCAGAACTAGCATTATTCTGTACCCTTTTAACAAATGACCGAAAGGTCTTACTACCTCGAGGAGTAGAAAGAACTTTAGCCTAATATGTGAATGCTTCCTCACTTGAATTACAGGTGCGTTAGTTAACGTTCTGTTAACAATATATGCATCTAAATCACAGTCAATGTTGTGTTTCACATTGCTAGGTCATATTTCACGAATAGTATTCCAAGTTTGCTGAAAACTGATCACAGTGCTAAACCTTTTGGAATAATATTCGGTTTTAGCATATTTAAAAATTACAATCGTATATCGTAGTTTAAGCTCAGTTTTAAATCTCCTCCACCTGGAATATGCAAAATCCGTTTGACTTATAGCATTCCTAACAGCATTTGCAAACCTGGATTTTGGTCTATGTTTTATTCTCTTATGTTTCAGTGTAACAATTCAATCAAAAAGATGTTGAATGTTGTACTTAAAAAAAGTGTAGATTGTTCGTGAACGGAGGATATAAAATAGATGTCACTCCAAGCAATGTAAGATGAATGTTCATAAAAATAATCAAAATCTAGGTGTTTCAAGTCAAAATAACTGAAATACTGTTTATCAAGCCTTTTTCTGCTTTTCGATTGATATCTCGTGATCTGCTGAATCGATTTTGGTGAAAGTAAATAGCTAAATTCTCAGGATTTCAGTGAGTCAGTTTCACTAAAAATTAGTATGCCTGTTGAGCTATTGAGGACACTGACATCGCTTGTTATACAGATCACGAATATATGCATTTTACGGGGTTTAGATTTTTTCTAATTACTACAAACAGAATGATAAACTTATATATGCCATATGCTCACTGGTGTGGGGAGCATAACAACAATATTTCGTTGATTTTTTTTCAAATTTATTTTTTGACCCAGTCCCCATACGAATATAGCATTTTATATACACTTTTTGATATCCATATTTGGTTTATACTTATTTGCTATATCCAATTAGTTAGATGAAAGAGAATGGGTCTCTAAGCGCTTGGTACACCATTTCCAATTGAAATTAAGAACTTAAAATTGAAACGGAAATTTCTATTGAAATTGAAATTGAAATTTTCCATTTGAAATTGTGAAAATTTCAAATGAAACTGAGATTTTTCATTTGAAATTGGGAAAATTTAATTTAAAATTGAGGAAATTTCATTTGAAATTGAGATTTTCTATTTAAAATTTGGAAATTTTTGCATGACATTGACAATTTTTCATTAGAAATTGGAAGATTACCAACGAAATTTTGTTTTTTTTTTTTAAGGAAATTTGTTTTTTTTTATTACTTTTATTTCAAAATAATTTGTTTTATTATTATATCTAATTTTTTTTTTCAAATATCTCATTTCCTATAATCAAAATCTCGATTTTCTTTTTTCATAAATTTTCTACAAATATCTTTAATTAATCTTCACCAAAAGTTAAAAAAACTTTAGATATTTTCTTAAAATAGTTATCAGTAGTTAGTAATTTTCCCAATTTCAAATGAAATATTTTTAATTACAATTAAAATTTTCTCAATTTCAACTGATATTTTCCCAGTTTCAATTGAAAAATCTCAATTTCATTTGGAATTTTCCCAATTTCAAATAAAAAAATCATAATTTCTATTGAAATTTTCCCAGTTTCAATTGAAAAATCTCAATTTCATTTGGAATTTTCGCAATTTCAAATAAAAAATTCACAATTTCAATTGAAATTTTCCCAGTTTCAATTGAAAAATCTGAATTTCATTTGGAATTTTCCCAATTGCAAATAAAAAATTCACAAATTCAATTGAAATTTTCCCAGTTTCAATTTAAAAATATCAATTTCATTTGGAATTTTTCCAATTTCAAATAAAAAATTCATAATTGCAATTGAAATTTTCCCAGTTTCAAATGAAAAATCTCAATTTTAATAATAATATTCTCAATTTTAATTGGAAATGGTGTAGTCGGTCCAGACCGACTATAATTTTCTTACTTGTTTTTTTCTTATTCTTTATTTTAATTTTAGGTGTACATATGCTTTTTATAACAAGTGTATGTGAGTTTTGATTTAAAATTCATATGTTATACTCTAAAAACTACCCTAATCTGTTACGGTTTTATTAAGTAACACGGGCACTTATGCATGGTCATGCATATATAATATACTCCATTGGATAGGGTTTGCAAATACCTTCCATCATATAGAATATGTATATAGTCTCCTTGGCTAAAATATGTCCCATGGCGATGCCAAGCAGTCGTGAACAAAACATTTTCCTCGTTTTGGTATAGAAAACCAAGAAACTTATTGTTAGAGGATTTAGGGCAAGTCACCTTTTCTTTTCCTATTTATGTTACTTTTTCTGCAGTAAAATTGAAGTGTCCTTATCTTTTTGACATGACAAATTTGCATACTATATGTAAAGAAATGTAAATAATAAATCAAAAAAAAAAAAATCTTATTTTGGTACGAAAGGAGAAAAGTCCGCTTATTTTCTAAAATACTACTTCACAGCGATAAATAAAAGTTCATCGACATTTACTTGTGTATACTTTTTTAATAAAAAATTTAAAAATAACTGCTATTTTCAATGCCACAGATGAATTTAAATTTTATAGTTTTTAATTTTACTTTTTGTTATTTCTATCTATCTAGCTGATTATATTGAAACAATAAACAAAAAGCAGTCCTTTTAAAGATTTTCTGTCATTTGAATTCTGTTTTAATTTTTTAGTTGTCAAAATTTAATTTTTGTTTTGTTATAGAATATGGCATTTGTCATCATGTTTTATGACAATTGGTTGACATTACTCTGCTTTTTTTATATTTGCATTTCTAAAATATTTGCATTAAATGCAAAAGACTTTATACAGACAGCAAACAAAAAATAAAAAAATAAAAAAATAAAAAAATAATAATAAGAATTTACTAACAGCTGTCAACTTACATTTAAGATTGTAAAAAATCTTTTTGTATATTTCTGTTCTCCATTTTAGATTTTTAAAAGATGACTTATGCTAGCTCGCTAAAAAAATATACAGGTGTTTGATAAGAAGAATGATTTGAAAAAGCCAGATTAACAAACAGAAACCATTTAACAAGTGCAGAAGGACAATATAGCAAAAAGCTAAAGGCACATCAAATGCAAAAGTTGACATTGGCAAATACAAAGAACTAAATTGAATTTTTGTAGTAAAATGGAAATTTTCAAATTGTAATGTTAGCCATTCAAAAGAATTCAACTGGTATATTCTATCTGTATATATAAAATTCATGTTCTGTTTGTTTGTTTATTTGACCAATATACAAATTTTTATTTTTCAACGGATTTCTCTGAAATTTGGTATACACAATCTCTCTACTACAGGGAAGGTCGCCATATCCTTTGTACTTACTTACTTCGTGCTTACAATTCGTTTTCTCTTTCTGTGTGTTTGTTTGCTACACAATTCTTTTTAAGCGGATTTCTCTGAAATTTGCTGCGCACGATGTCTGTACCATATGATTCTTGCCGGCCACGCCTACTTTCACGCCCACTTTTTATACAAAATTCATTTTATGTTTTTTCGAATATTTGTTCACTATAGAAATTATTATTTTTCAAGGGATGTCTCTAAAATTTGGTACACACGTCTATACTCCTGGGAAGGTCACTTTATGCTTTTTACTGGTCACGTCTAATTTATGCCCACTTTTATGTATATAAAATTGATTTTTTCCTTTTATTTGTTTCTTTGTTTGACTGCTATAAACTTTTATTTTTCAATGGCTTTCTCAGAAATTTGGAAAACGTGATCTCTCTACTCCAGCAAAGGTCGTATTGTATATCTTTCTTGCTACGCCTGCCTTTACGCCCACATTTTTATAAAATTACTTTTTTGTTTTTTGGTGTATTTGTTCGTTGTAGTAATTTTTATCTTTCAACGGCTTTCCACGAAATTTAGTACATATTGCAGGGAAGGTCGCAATATGATTTTTACCGACCACGCCTACTTTTACGCCCACTTTTCATATAAAATTCATTTTTTGATGTGTGGTATATTTCTTCCCTATACAAGTTTGTATTTTTCAACGGATTTCTCTGAAATTTGGTTTACACGGGAATAAATTCACGGTGAACAAATCCCCAAATTTAAAAAAGGTCCCCAGAACAAATGAAATAAAAAATGAACTTACTCAACAAATTCACTCTTAAATTTTTACATATTTTTATTTAATGAATTTTGTTAAATATTTATTTTAGTGAAAATTTGCATGCTGCTCTCAATGTATGTCATGCAATAAACGCATTTAAAATGAGTATTCTTTTCAATGGCATCATTTCGGTGCGCGCACGCTATCTGCACGCGGAACACAGCTTAGCTAGAATATCGGAATGATCTGAAAAATATATTTTGGCAATTAAAATAAGTTGACAACAACTGCGGCACTGGTGAGGCTGCCAAACGCGCGGAAGCGGTGCGCGGACGCGGACACGATGCGCTCGCGGAACACAGCTCAGCTAAAATATCGCAATGATCTGAAAAATATATTTTGGCGATTAAAATAAGTTAACGAGAACTGCGCGGCAGCACGGGTAGTAGCTGCCATACGCGAGGAAGCGGCGCGCGGACGCGACTCGCTCGCGGAACACAGCTCAGTGAAAAGTCTTACGATATATTTTATCGACGTATGTGAAATAATTACCTGTTGATCAAAATAAGCCACACATATACTATAAGCAGTTGCTTAAAGAAACATTGCGGCACAATTTTATACGTCGCATTAGTTTTTCATATTTGAAACTTCTATGAATTTGACTTCTCTGCTCAATGATGATGTATGATGTATGATGAATGAAGAATTCAATTTTTAAAAGTTCTGATTCTTTTAATTTGCAAACGATTCCATTATATTTGATGTTTATAAATAAACTTAAAAAAAAACTTAAAGCGGTTTCGCAGGTTATTTTTCAAGCATTTTTGCTGCAGGATCTTATAAAAAAACTTCTAAATTAAAAAATCAAAAATTTTTGAATTGAAATAAAAAATGAATTTATTGCCCATACAAATTTTTCGGGAGAAAGTTCATTTTATAGGGGAATTTGTTCATTGGGTAATATGTACTCAGCGCCTGGTAAGCATAGTGAACCATTTTTCAAGCCAAAGGCCTTTTTTATCCCGGCAAACAGCTAGTATTAAGAAAATTTTTACTTGGTAATTATTTATATATTCTCCCAAGTTTTATTCCTGATATAGAAAAAAATATGAAATATTCACAAGCAAAAAGTTAAAAAATTACATCATATAGTTATTTTAGCCGCACCCTGTACTTAAACATAGATTAATAGATATATAAATTACACATGCACCAAGGGTACGAGCAGATCAAAATATAATGATAACACAAGGGAACAATGGTTCTGTTGATTAAGAACTGAATATTGTTTTTAAGGTTATTTGGGACGCTGAATCCAAATCTGCCCTTGGTTTTTTTCCATCAGCTCGACTTTTCGAGATATACCGTTATGTTCAAAATTAAGGCACTTCCGCTACATATATTGGAATAACTTGAAAACGGTTCACCACATTAAATTAAAAAAAAATTCGAAACTCGCAAACAATATTCTCTTAAAGCCGTGCTTACTTTGTTTTTAAATTTTCCAAGTAGTTTTAGAGATATCGTTCAAGTTTTGAAAAAAAAAATTAAAATTTTAAAAAAAAAAACATTTTTTTTGTTCTTTAAAAATTCCTAAAAAATAAAAATGGGACAAAAATCACAGTTTTGGTCTACAAACAGTTAGCTAAATATATTTCGAATAAAATGAGCTTTATTTCATTGCAATCGGTGCACAAGTTTTGATTTTGTTCGCGATTTACTGAATTGATATAAATCGCGATTTCCATACAAAAATAACATTTTCTAATGTGTAAGTGTTTGTATGTAATAAGTTAGTTTTTTATGATTCTAAGAATTAAAAAAATTAAGTAATAAAAAAAGATTATTTCATTTTTATGGTTGCGGTAGCAAACTCATAGCGCCTATAAATTTTATTGTCCCTTTATGACACCTAGTCAGTTCACAGTCAATTAAAGAGAAAAAAGAAAAGTCCACTTGTTTTTATTGATGTGTGGTTTACCGTTGGTAACGGATGATTTTTTAAAGGAATTCCCCTGAAATTTATAAAGGGTCCGCCATCTAACGTTTTTTTTTTTCAACTAGTGCTTATTTTGTGAATGGTAACACTTAACTCATGTCTGATTTGACAGATAATTAGTTTTATCCTTCCGCTAAACGAATATGGTTGTGTATACACTTGAGGACGCTGGGAAATATTACGACATTACTTTGAAAATCATGGTAATGTTGCAGAATGTGTGCGAGAATTGCGTACGGATTTTGGAAGAAGAGAAGCACCGTCAGCTCCGTATGTTCGTTATCTTGTGAAAAAGTGAAAGAAACTGGCACCCTCATCGATAAACCAAAGCGTGAAAAGCCAAAAACAGTGCGTACACCCGAGAATATTGCTGCTGTGGCAGAAAGTGTGCGTGAAGCGCCATCAACATCAATTCACAGTCGTTCTCAAAAATTGAACATTTCGGAGGATCATTGAGACGAATTTTGCATAAAGACCTTGGTATGTCGCCATACAAAGTCCAATTGGTTCAGTGGTTGAAGCCAACTGACCATCCAATGCGTTTTCGCTTCGCTAAGTGGGCCTGCGATCGACTTACAGAAGATGCCGATTTTGCCAAAAAAAAATCATCTTTTCAGATGAAGCTCATTTTGGTCTTGGCGGGTATGTAAACAAGCAAACTTGTCGCATTTGGGGCACAGAAAACCCGCACGCATACATTGAAAAGCCGATACACCAAAACGAGTCACTGTTTGGTGCGGATTTTGGTCTAGAGGCATAATTGGGCCATTTTTCTTCGAAAATGAGCAAGGAGTGGCCGTTACAGTCAATGGCGATCGCTATCGGCCATGCTGAACGAATTTTTGTTCACAAAAATTGAAGAGGAGGATATTGGCAACATTTGGTTTCAACAGGACGGCGCTACGTGCCACACAGCCGAAGCTACACTCGATGGTTTTGCGCCCTGTTTTTGAGGATCGCATCATCAGCCGCAGAGCTGATGTCGTTTGGCCACCTCGGAGCTGCAATTTGACACCGTTGGACTATTATTTGTGGGGTGCCCTCATACGTGTTACGCCAACAAGCCAGAGACAATTGACGCTTTAAAGGACAATATTCGTGAAGCCATTTGTGAAATACAGCTGCACACAATTAAAAATTGGACCGATCGTGTAGGCTACTGCATGGCCAGCCGAGGCAGCCATTTGAATGAAATTATTTTCCATTATTAAACGGAAGGATTGTACTTTGAAATCAAAAAAAAGAAATTTGAGATAATATTCAGTAGTTTTTTTATAGCATTTTCAAAAAAAAAAAAGTTATTTGGCGGACCCTTTGCTATAAGCAGTTGCTTAAAGAAACCTTGCGGCACAACTTTAGACGTCGCATTAATTTTTTATTTTTGAAACTTTTATAAATTTGACGTCTCTGCTCAATGAAGATCACTTATTGAATGAAGTAATTCAATTTTTAAAAGTTCTGATTCCTTTAATTTGCAAACGATTCCGTTATATTTGGTGTTTATAAATAAACTTAAAATAGAAACTTAAAGCGGTTTCGCAGCTTATTTTTGGAGCATTGTTGCTGCAGCGTCTTTTAAAAAAATTCTAAATTAAAAAAATCGAAAAATTTTGAATTGAAATAATCTAACCCATAAAAACAAAGTTTTTATTAAAACTCTCTCTTTCCTTATGCTTATGAGTTTTGAATATTTCCGTGACTGTGCGTGACTGTGTGTGACTATCTTAAAATTAATCTATGGACAAAGTTTCAGATCCACCGGGTTTTAATCTCTCCGTGACTGTGCGTGACTATGTCAAAGTTAATCTTTTTTCACAGCAAGTCTATCGATCAAGTTTCAGGTCGATCGGATGAGGGGAAATGGGTTTTAAATCAATACGTGACTGTGCGTAACCATGCGTGATTGTGCGTGACTATGTCAAAGTTAATCTTTTTTCACAGCAAGTGTATGGACCAAGTTTCAGATCGATCGGATGAGGGGAAATGACATTTAGATCACGCCGTGACTGTGCGTGACCATGCGTGACTGCGCGTGATTAAGTCAAAGTTAATCTTTTTTTCACAGAAAACGTATGGACCAAGTTTGAGACCGATCGGATGAGGGGAAATGACATTTAGATCACTCCTTGACTCTGCGTGAACTACCCCAAAACTAATCTGTAGTCACGACAAGACTATGGACAGAGTTTCAGATCAATTGTATAAGGGAGAATGGGGTCGACACATGGGAGACAGACAGACAGATAGACAGAAGTTTGAGTTAAAAGACAGAGTTTAATAAAAAACGAATTTTCTGTCCATACAAATTTTTGGGCAGAAAGTTTATTTTATTGGGGAATTTGTTCACTGGGGACGAAGTACTCAGCGCCTGGTAAGCATAGTGAACCATTTTTCAAGTCATAGGCCTTTTGATCCCGGGCAAGACCGGGTAAAAACAGCTAGTTGAAGAATATTTGTGCTCTTTTTTAAATGTATATTAAGTCATGTTGCAACCTCAAAGGACAAATTTTTATTAAATTTGATTTCCTCGTAATTTTTGTTGATGGCCTGATGACATATGCCGTTAGAAGTTAACCTTGCAAATGCAAATAAAAAAAATATATATTCACCACACTAGCACTGACAGTTTTCTTTTTTGCATATTTCTGTTTTAGTAATCTATGACCCACCACTATCAACACATTTTTGTTTTTTTATTGTATAAAACATTTTTAACAGCTGGATCTTTTTTTTTTTTACATACGACCACAATAATTCTCTATAACTTACAACATTTTTACTGTCATTGATAAATGGTGCTTATTGCAATGGACTCTGTATTTGTTCGAAACTCGTATATAGAAGGTGGCAATTGTCCAGCATAAAAAAAAAATGATAACAACAAAAAAATATCTAATAATTTCAGAAACGATTTACATTTCTTTTCTTTTCTGCTCTCATGCTAGAAATAACAGTCACATAGAAAGGCATAGGATATGGAGGTCCTTTTATGTTTTTGCTGTTTTTTATTTTTTTTTTGAATCGACCAGCAAATTTTTCATATGCAAATGAAATATAACACATTAAACAGCAACAATAACTAAATGGGTAATCGTTGTGCACATGCATGCTCAAACATGCTAGCATGCAATCGCATGTTCAACCATGCAATAGTGACAACAAAATGCAAATAGTTGAGTGAAAATGAACACATGTACAGAAACACGTTTTTTTAACTTCAAATGTATATACAGGCGAGCTAAAGAAAAAAATTAAACATTTATATTCAGTATTTAGTTGTACATATTCTTTTTAAATATTTTATAAACTCAATTGTTTGCAAATTGCTGAAATATTATTATGCCCTCCATTCCACTATGTCCGAGCATACATATATTGGAGATAGTTATTCTGTTTGTGACTCATAGTAATTTGGATTCCAAAATTTATCTCTATTCCTGATTTTAGCATTAGTTGCTTTTGTATTAGATGTTTATTTGTAAAGTGGCATAAGTCACTTTTTCAAAAAATTTAAGTTAATGGTAACACTAAATAATATCTCACTCACGGTTTAATAAATCTGTTAATCAAGGCACAAATTGCCAGGACGATAAAGAAACGTAAATTTTTAAATCCAGGAAATTTAAAATTAAAATATTTTTTCACATAAAAAATAATTAAAAATTTGTATGTAGAAATTATTTTTGAATGCTGAAAATATCTCAGAGTTAATTTAATTTATTTAGCTTCATACGTAGACCACCTAAGCCAAAATATTCTCCTATATGTCAATTAAGAAACAGTCCACCATGACGGAGGATCAATTATGGTGTTGAGCGATATGTTTAAAATGGAATCATTAGCTATGTACATAATCTCGAAAAGGAGTTAGTCCATTGATCAAAATCGAAGGGATTAGGAATGCGAATGCACCTGACAGTATATTCCAATAAGATGACGTTCCCAGGCACTCAAGTCGTTTATGGTGGATTGGCCACCATAATCAACTGATAATCCATAATCCACAGAAAACCTATGTGAGCTTATAGATCAGAAAGCTGAAAAGAAAAATCCGTCTAATCAAAATAAGTTGGAATCAATTTTGATATTGGAATGGAACAAGGTATACCTTAGCATTCATGGATTATTCTATGTCTTCCAAACTACAAGCGGTAATAACAAGATATTAATTTAAAGAAAAGTTTTTTAAATGCATGACAAGGTCCGTAGGGACCTATTTTTGTTGATATGACATTTTCTGTGAAAAAGACATTTTAAAATTTTTGTTTTGTTATTTTATTATTGTTTATTTTTTTTTTATGCTAACATAAATAATTTTTATGAATTTTATAATGAAAATTTAGTTTTACAATGAATAAAACTTAAAAAAACTATTGTTGCGATGGTTGTTCCTCATTTTGAGTGCAGTTTAAGCACCGATGCACTAAGCTTGAATGCTCTGCACAAACTGCATTGTTGCAGGAACAGCAACAGGCCCTTGTTTTGCGTTGACGACCGTACTCTGAACGGCATAGTCGACATGATGGCATGTTTGTTCTTAGCGCAAACGACGGTACAGCTGCTTTTAAAATGAAAAAATATATCTAATCATTCTGCTTTTGACCTTTAGAATTCTTAATTCTTACCCTGACATCAAATTCCTCCATTGCATTCCGTATCCTTGGATATGCAGTTATGCGAGTATTCAGGGCATGTTCTTCAATGTTGGGTAATGCCAATTGCTTAGTAAGCATAAGGAGGAATGAGCGCCGTCTGTCACTTCTCTTCACTGGCATCATCTCGTTGAATATTATGAATGCAGCTAATGCAGCGATGTCGAACATACTCTAAAACATAGGAAGAGGCCAGCGCTTTGTTGAGTGCTTGCATGTATACGTACCAAGCATCTGGTCCATAGTATCAACGCCGGATTTGTTGGCATTGTAATCAAGAATGGCTAAGGGCTTCTTCTTTTTAGTTTCCATGTTCACATCGCAAGTGTAATGTTGTGTAGATAGCAAAATTACTGATTTATTCTTCCTGGGCACATGTGAGCATAGTGCTATATCGCCTTCGTTGAACGCGAACAATGTGCTGTTAATTGGCCTCGTACGATTATAATGTAACTTCCGTGGCACAAATGTTTTGTTAGAGCGTACTGTTCCAACATATGCAGTTTTCTTTCTCATCAAAATACGCGCTATGTTCAATGTTCTGAAGAAATTGTCAGTATAAATTGTGCGGCCATAATCCAAATATTTATCCGCAAGAGCAAGTACAACGTTCTGCCCTTGATTTATTTCACGCTCCTGGTCAGGCAATTTACCAGAATAAATCATTCCTTTGACAGGATAGAATGACTTTGAGTCACACAACCACCATACCTTTATACCATACTTGGCTGGGTTCGACGGAATATATTGTGTGAAGCGGGTATGGTCTCTGTATGGGAATAACTGCTCATCAACTGTCAGTGAATCATGCGGAGTATAAGCTGCTTCTAAGTTTTTTTTTTATTTTATTTATTAGTATTAAAAATACTTTAAATATTCAAAAAGATTACATAAATTCATATTACATTAGTTATAAGTTCTATATAAATAAATTGTATCTTACTACATTTGTACATTTTTTTCTAAATACATTGTAATTTCTTTCAAGTTTCATATTGTTTGGTAAATCATTGAATAGTTTGAAGCCTTTATAAAAAAGGGATCTTTGCATATGTGTTGTCATGACCCTTTGGATTCGAAAATCTTCAGTATTTCTTAGTGCATACGGTTGTACTCCTCCAACATATTTAATTTGATCGCATAGATATTCTGGGGCATCACCTTGTTTCATTTTTTTAATAAAAATTAAAGTGTTGAATTTCAGTCTTTGATTTATATTTAACCATTTTAGTTCTCTAAGCATTTCGTTGATGTGTTTATATCGATTGCATTTTAGTATAACCCTCATTGCTTTGTTTTGTAGTTTTTGCATTCTTTCTACCTGACTATCATTACAGAAAGTATATATTATTGTCGATCCGTATTCAAAATGTGGTTTAATTATTGTATTATAAGTATTTATTGCAGTTGTTTTTGATATTTTATTGCGTATTCTTTTAAAAAATCCGATTTTTTATTGCCGATTTTTTTACAAGTATAGTCTATGTGTTCTTTAAATTTTAAGTCTTTATCTATTATAAATCCGAGATATTTTATGTGTTCAACCTTTTCTATTATTTTATCGTTTATTTTAAATATTGCTTCAGTGTTCATATTTATTTCAATTATTTTTGTTTTATTTTCGTTTAGTTTTAGTTTATTCATTTTTAACCAGGTATTAATTTTATTGATGTCATGGTACATATTTGCTCTGCAACTTTCATCATCATCTCCTTCCGTGTATATTAATGTATCATCTGCATATAGGACCATTTCACTTCTATCTAATACCTTTGGCATATCATTAATATATATAATAAATAAGAGCGCTCCCAAAATTGAGCCTTGTGGTACACCGAAATCATTTTCAATTTCAGTTGACAAAACATTATTAACTTTAGTTATTTGCTTCCTATTTTTCAAACACGACTCGAACCAATTTAATTCCGTACCTTGTATTCCATATATATAGAGTTTTTTCACTATAATTTGCCTGTCGATTGTTTCAAAGGCTCGTTTAAAATCTAAAAAATTGCCATAACTTTTTTTGTTTTTTCTATATTTTTCCATTTACTTATTACATAATTTACAGTCGTTTCACATGAGTATTTTTTACGAAATCCTGATTGGTACTTTGACAATATAGAGTTTTCTTCAATATATTTTTCTAATTGTTCTTTGACAACTTTTTCCAAAATTTTTTCACAGGTTTTTAATGTGTTTATTGGCCTTTATTCTTCGCATTTATTTGTTTTTGTCACTTTTTCAATTGGTGTTATCATAGTTACTTTCCAATTTTCAGGGAATTCACCTGTCTCTAGCGATTTATTTATAATTTTTAATATTGATTCTCCTGTTACGTTCCAGTTATCAAGAATGATTTTATTAGATATTTTATCACAGTCAGTTTTATTTTTCATATGTATAATTATATTCTTAAGTTCTAAAATGTTTATTGCACAGAATTTGAATTGTTGGTTTATCACAGTTATTTGGTTTTCATATTGCTTATATTCTATGGAATCTCTTATTAATTTAATACTATCTACAAAATAATTATTGAATTGACTAGCAATTTCTATATTATCCTTATATTCTACTTGGTTAAATATCACAGTTTTTATCACATTATGTTTTTTTTTAATTAATAGATCTCCACATTTGTTTTTGATCACCCGCATTGTTAATTTTATTATTAATGTATTTATTTTTTTCGTTTTCGATTTTCACTTTATATAAATTTCTTATTGTTTTGTAATTGGTCCATGCCTGATTTGTATTTTCCAATTTTGCTGTTTGGTATTTAATTATTTTGTCCTTTTTCATTAAACGTAATTCACTATTAAACCACCGATTTATATTGCTTTTTTCCCGCATAATTCTCTTATTAGTAAATTTTTGTATAGTTTCTTTAAAACAATTATCAAATAAAGTTACATTTTCATTAATGTTTTCATTTTCATTGTATCCCATATTTTTACGTAACTCTGCGTTAAATGTCTCTTTGTTGTACCTAAAAATTTCTAATTCTTGGTTGTCTATGTTGGTATAATTATTTTTTTCAGTGTTAATTAAAATATTTATCATTTCATGATCCGCTATTTTATTTGTATTGCTGTTGTTTACTGATATATTACTACTATTTGTTTTAACAAAGTCAATTATTGTTCTAGAATTTTTTGCTATTCTAGTATATTCACTAACTAATTGCCTAAGACCATTATCATTTAGTATACATTCAAGTTGATTTTTATGTGTCGAATTTCTAGACCAATCAATATTAAAATCTCCAGTTATTAAAATATCACAGTTATAATCACTTATTTCATCTAAAACTTCTTCAAAACTTTTACAAAACTCCGACTCTCCATAACTAGGCGATCTGTATATTGCAGCAATTATTATTTATTTATATTATTATTCGTACTTAAAACGCAATTTTTCACATAGAGCGTATCTATAAAATTGTTATCCATATTTTTAAGCAAAAAATCATTAATCATGGTGCGGTAATGATACCCATTGACCATAACGCGAGCTCTGGCTTCATTTTTTGAAGAAAGAAGATCCGATGATGCCACCCGCGTACAGACCGCACCAAAAGTTGCACCTTTCTGTATATATTGAACTCGGTAGGCTCTGTTGTGGCTCCATATGCAGCAATTTTCTTTATTAGCAGCCTCATTGCTGAACACAATTTTGCGATAAAACATTGCGTCAGTTTCTAACTACTTTACAGCCAAATCGGCGAAAAATAACTCATATGATGGCCTTATAGCTTGAATTGGTACACTGTTATATCGCAAATTAGAAAAAAATGCGAAATTCGAAAAAAATCGATGCAAGGATTCTCATACTTCCCATATATCCTGAATCTCAAAAATGTAATTATATCGTCCCAAATGTGTAGAATAAGTTGGTTTTCATAATAGAAGCGCAAGTATAATTGCAAAATAAAAAAAAAAAAAAAAATAGTGCAATGACAGGTATAACTCCTACATATCCTTAATATTGATATGTGTAATAAAAGCTATTAAAGTTGCTAAAATATTTCGAAAATTGTTTACACAATCAAAGATCTTACTATTTATGACAATCTTTCCGTTCATTCAAGCAAGGACGCGCTAACTTGACATATGTTCATTTTCTTAAAAACGTTGTAAAAATTGAATGGTTTATAATAGATTATGAAAATTTGCACATTATTTTCTACAACTATAAAAAACAAAGCTAAATACAAAATGGCGAAACAATTTTTGCAAGGACATTTACATTATTATTATTCCTTTAAATTCCTAAGTGGAACATAGGACTTCAACAAATGAATTCCATTGAATTCTGTTTAAGGCTATAATTTTAATTTCACTAAACGTTTTTCCTGCTAGTCTAAGCTCTTTGCCAAGTTGTCGCCTCCAGGTGCTTTTTGGACGTTCCTCTGTCTCTGCAACCTTTCGGGTTGTACTCTAGCTCTATGCGAGCTATGTCGTCTGAAGGTTTTCTGAAGGTGTCCAATTAGTTTAGTTTAGTTTAGTTTAGTTTAGTTTATTTATTATTTCCCATACAACAAGATTTATAATCTTATAATTAAAGTATAGGAGTTTTACATTGAATTGAAATAGAAAATTTGAATAAATTTGTCTTAAACAAATAATAATGGTAAATATAAAAATTTTAAATAATTTTAAAGAAAAAAAAAAATAACGAGTTATAACCAAAAATGTTAATACAAATATTAGTAAATAAAATAATATAAAAAAAATAAAAATAACAAAATTAGTTAAATAAAAAATATAAAATATAAACGGATCAGCAAAAAAAAAAATAAATTTTTTTTTAAAAATAAGAAAAAGTTCCCTCTTAAAATGCAATGCATTTGCTTATAATTTTAATGGACGATGGTAGCGAATTCCAAAGACGTATTGAGGAGACATAAAATTGCCATTTGGATACTAAATATTGGCATCTAATGTACATTATGTCATGATTTCTAGCCGTGCGCATAAAAACGAGTCTGTCATACAGATATGTTGGCTGATGTGTACGTATAACTTTACATAAGAACAGAAGCGTTTTTATCTTTAACAAATTTTCAAATGTTACTCCGCAAAGTTTTTTTGAGTAGTACGAAATCGGCTCATATTTCCGAATATTGAAAATATATCTTAAAATTGCATTGAAAAAGGACTCAAGCTCTTTATAACTTTTAGAATCAGTGCTTGCATATATTTCGCAACCATATAATTATAGCGGCGCCTTTGGATTTCGTCAATGGGTGCTTGCCTTGTTCTATACCAGAGCTCGGTGTTTCTGATGGTACTTGGCCAGAATATTCAAAGAATGCTACGTAAGCATTTACTAATTGAGGCTTAAATCATGCAAACTTCCCGGGAAGAAAAGTTCCATGACTCGCTACCATATATAAGGACACTTTTTACTTTTTTTTTTTTTTCAAGTATATTTATTTACAATAATTATAATTATACTATAATAAATAACTAGTAATATTAACATTTTGAATATTCAGTGTCCATTAATCGGGCTCTCGAGTATTATTAATATAATAAAAATTTAGGTTTTACAATTCATATAATTTTCTTTATTTTAAATGAAAAATAGATAATTGATTTTTGCAATGAAAGATTTTTTTAAAACACATTGCTTTTATGACAGAGGAAATAGTCAAGGGTTAAAAAAAAAAAAGCAGGGGATATGTTAAATTATGCAGGAAGCCACCAAAATGTCACGGTATATAATTTTTTTATAAATTTTAAATTTTTATTTAATATGCTGGTATCATATTTTATATTTATATATTCTATATTGCAATTCACTGCTTTTATGTTGGCTCCTCTATGCCATTTTTATTTTGATGCCATTTTTGTTTTGAATAATTTGTTTGTTGTCGAGGTAAATAAAAGCCTCAGGTGGTACAAACCCCGTTTTAAGGGAATCAATTATGTATCTTTCATTTCTGTAGTACGGTGCCATAGTAAGATTATTTTCCGTACATTTTAAAATATTATTTCTAATTAATTTTATTATAATAATAATATTCTAATAATATTTGTACTGTTGTATAATATCTTATTAGAAATGTACTTAATACTAGATATAACCCGGTGTGCTTCGCTACACCCTCCCCCTCCCCCCCTTCCGAATCGCTATGAAAGGGCTCACGCAAAGTCCCAAGGCTCTCACTAATACAGTAATTCAGATATATCACATTTAATATTAAGTTTGTGTGGGGGTACCACGCGCATTTGTCTAATCCCGCCCTTTTTTTTGTCTGACTACTCACGTTAATAGTTGATGATCTGAGACAAATTTGTAAAGCTTTCTCTACCATAGTACTTAATATATATGATTAAAAATTTACTTTGTATGGAAGGTGCCACGACCACTAAAAATATTTAAAAAAATTAAAGCCTGTAGCACTCCCATATCCGCAGTAAGACTATGTGAAAATTTCAGGAAGATCAGATGAGTAGTTACGGAGATTACCTCCTACAAACAGACAAACAAACAAATATTAACTCTTTATTATGTTAGTATAGATTTTTTTATTTCAATGCTTGCTGATGCTGATATAAAATATTTTTTGTTTTTTCATTCGCTACAACAATTATCAGATTTTTCGGCGTACCTACCCTGGAGCAAGGTACATGTAGCTGCCCATGAGAAGAAGATGGATTATCCATATTAGATCTGGCAACTCTTAACTATTGGCATTGAACTTAGGATAACATTTGGCAATTTTTCTTTTTTAGTAATTTTTGATTTTGTTCATTTTTATTATTAATTTTGAAAATTTTTGTTTTTTGTGCGATTTTTATTTTCCGCGATTTTTGGGTTTGGCGATTTTTGATTTTGGCGATATATTTTCCACGACAAATCACATTGATAACTAATGAATTTGTCAAAAGACTGTCGCTTCCGTAGTGCTTCATATTTTTTACATAGGAGGTGCCACGCCCAATAATCCCATCCCGCCCAATTTTTATTGGACTACTCACATTAATAATTGATGGACTCATGCAAAATGTCGAGTCTTTCCCTTTTATAGTACACCAGTTATATGATATTAGATATCTACTTTGCATGGGCGGTGCTACGCCCACTGCTCCGATGACGCCCATTTTTTTGTTCGACTAATCACACAAAGAACCTATGGGCTCATGCAAAGCCACAAAGCTCTCTCTTTTACAATACTCCAGAAATATGACATTACATTTTTACTTTGCATGTGGAGTTCCACGCCCATTAGTGCGAACCCGCCAGTTTTTGTTCGACTATTCATACTAAGATTTGATACGCTCGTGCAAAGTATCAATGCTTCCTTTTTTAGCACACCAGTTATATGATATCATATATTTACTTTGTATGGATGGTGCCACGCCCACTGCTCCTATCACGCCCATTTTTTGTCTAACTAATCAAATGAATAACTTATGGGCTCACATGAAGTCCCAAGACTCTCACTATTACAGTACTCCAGATATATGGCATTTTATATTTACTTTGTATGGCAGGTGCCACGCCTATTGGTCCTATGATGCCCATTTTGCATCCGACTACTCACATTAACATTAAGGTGACATCAGAAAAATTTTAAAAGCTCTCTCTATCACATTACTCGAGAAATATAATATTGAACTATTACTTGTATGGGAGCTACCACGCCCACTTATCCGATCCCGCCCATTTCCGGCGTAGCTACTAAAATTAACAATAGGTGACCTCATACAAATTTGCAAAACTCTCCCTATCATAGTACTCAATATATGTATATGATATTAAAAATTTTCTTTGTTTAGGAGGTGCCACGCCTACCAAAAATATTTAAAAAATTATAGCCTATAGCACTTCCCATATCCCAGTAAGACTCTGTGAAAATTTCAGTAAGATTAGATGGGTAGTTACGGAGATTACCTCCTACAAACAAACAAACAAACAAACACACATTACCTCTTTAATATATTAGTATACATAATTACTTTGTGAAGATCTATGTAATGATGTACATGCTCTCAAACATTTCCTCTCAAAAACTCTGATCTTTTCCATGTATGATGGCGAAATGTTGAACCATATTGGGCAACTGTAGGTTATGATAGGTCTGACCAGGAACTGATACATTATTATCTTTATTCTAGTTTTAATATATTTGGAATGAAACAATGGCCTATATAGGAAAAATGCATTTTTTGCTTTTGTAATTATTTCTATAACATGATGGTTAAAGTATAAAAATTTATCTAAATAGATTCCTAATATTTTACAACATTCTTGTTTTGAATATCACAATTTGTTAAATTTGATTTTATTCCAAACTGTTTCCAGTATTTTCTTATATTGTAATTGTATTTGTTAAGTGGGGTCTAAAGAGGATAGATTCACACTTTTGTGCATTTATTTTCATATTCCAGTCAATTGTATATTGTTCTACTATATTGAAAGTATTTTGAAGATTTTGGTTAATAAGCTCGATTTTGCTTTCAGCATGATAAATGACAATATCGTCGGAAAATGGTATAATGTTGTCGACTTGCTTTAGCAGTTCTAACATATACAAATTAAACAAGTATGAAAATTATAGTCGGTCTAGACCGACTATATGATACCCTATACCATGCGTTTAGAAACCCTATCTCTTAGGCCCAACTAACTGGACATTGAAAATAAGCAAAAACCAAATTTGAGTGGGATTTTTATTAATTTTTTTGGCTGCAGATATGAAAAAGTTCATATCGGATGCTATATCTATAAAGGGACTAGGTCCAAAAATGGACTGATCCTGATCATGTTTGGTAAAGTCTCTTGTATTTTGCAAAAATATATACAAACAAAATTTGAGAAGAATCAGTTCAATATTTTTGGTTTTTAATAGATTTAAGTGAAGATCGGGAAGCAGCTCTATATGGGGTCAAAGGGATCATTTTTGGACTACTCATTAGTGGATGTAATGAACGCATACAAACCCAATTTGAGTAAGATCTATATGACAATTTGTATCTTATGGCAACTTATGTCGATTTCATAGGGGTAATTTGTATGGGGGCTAGGTCTGAACATGGACCGATTCTCACCAATTTCAATAGCTTTCATCCGACAAAAGCTTATATACTAAATTTCATCAAAATATATTCATATTTGCGACCTGCAGTTTGATTACAAGCTTTACATGGACACACAGACGGACGGACGGACATTGTTAAATCAACTCAGAAAGTGATTCTGATTCGATCGGTATAATTAAAGATGGGTCTAGGTCAAATATTTTTGGTTGTTACAAACAGCAGCACAAAGTCATTATACCCAAACCACATAGTGGTATAGGGTATAAAAAATAGGCGAATTTACAGTTCCTTGCTGTAATCCGTTGACTATCTTAAACATTTTACTACTTTTTACGTCTTGATGATAAATTATAAAGTTTTTTTGGCATATCATTTTATATATCAAAATAATCTTATGTAATGGGAATTGATATTGACATAGTTGAATTATAAGACCAGAAATCCATATACTATCGAACGCTTTCTCCATATCAATAAGGCAAGCTCCTGTACATATTTTTTTATTCCAGTTCCAATTGATGTTTGATGTTAGCAAATGTATAGCGTTAGTTGTAGAATGTTTATATTTGAAACCAAACTGTTTTTCAATTATTAAATTTTTTTCTATACAAAACTTGTTTACAATATTGTTGATACATATTTCGAATATTTTGCTTATATTGGGTAATAAGCTTATGGGGCGCATGTTTTTGATATTACTAGAATCATTGTTTTTATACCCTATACCACTATGTGGTTTGGGTATAATGACTTTGTGCTGCTGTTTGTAACAACCAAAAATATTTGACCTAGACCCATCTTTAATTATACCGATCGAATCAGAATCATTTTCTGAGTTGATTTAACAATGTCCGTCCGTCCGTCCGTCTGTGTGTCCATGTAAAGCTTGTAATCAAACTGCAGGTCGCAAATATGAATATATTTTGATGAAATTTGGTATATAAGCTTTTATCGGCCATGGGATGAACGCTATTGAAACTGGTGAGAATCGGTCCATGTTCAGACCTAGCCCCCATACAAATTACCCATATGAAATCGACATAAATTGCCATAAGATCCAAATTGTCATATAGATCTTACTCAAATTGGGTTTGTATGCATTCATTACACCCACTAATGAGTAGTCCAAAAATGATTCCTTTGACCCCATATAGAGCTGCTTCCCGATCTTCACTTAAAGCTATTAAAAAACAAAAATATTGCACTGATTCTTCTCAAATTTTGTTTGTACATATTTTTGCAAAATACAAGAGACTTTACCAAACATGATCAGGATCGGTCCATTTTTGGACCTAGTCCCTTTATAGATATAGCATCCGATATGAACTTTTTCATATCTGCAGCCAAAAAAATTAATAAAATTCCCACTCAAATTTGGTTTATGCTTATTTTCTATATCGAAGTAGTTGGACCGAAAGATAGGGTCTCTAAACCATGGTATAGGGTATCATATAGTCGATCTAGACCGACTATAATTTTCTTACTTGTTTTTTTTTTTTGGTAACATTACCACTTTTGCTGTTTTCCATTTATTTGGGAAATAAGAATTGTTAATCATATTATTAAATAGTTTACAGTAATCGAGAATCATAGACTGGGGAATATTCTTTAGAACTATATTTGGGACATTATCAATCCCAGAAGATAGTTTATTTCTCAAATTCAAATTCGAGAATATGTATAAAATATTTGACTTTGTTATAAAGAAGTTATTGGATTGGGATTCATCTATGTTGTCAGACAACAAATTACTACTAAAATTAGTTACGGTGGTTCGATTACCTTCGAATAAAGTTTTTGTTTCAATAAACATATTGAAGGACTCAATTACTTTAGTATGTATAATGTTTTCCTGATTAATTTCTTTGTGAGAATGAATTGATTGTAAATAGCTACCTATGGTACCTAAAATCTGTTCCTGTTCTTGTACAATAAAGTTATTTAGATTATCTCTTTCTAAGTTTTGTGTATCAATTCCAGCATTAATCAACAAATATTTATTCAGAATCTTTGGGGATTTTAATATGTTGAAGAATCAATGGTTTAAATTTTTTAAAATTCTTTTTAATTTGTCCAAACATATTTATTGGATCTTTTGGATCCATATTTGTTAATTGTTCTTGCATACGTCTATTAATTGCAATTCCGAAGATTTCATTTATAAGCTTTTTCACCAGTTTTAATTTCGTCTTCAATAAATTAATAGTGGTCTCTGATAATACATATTCTAATCTATTATGTCTTTTAATTATCATTAATATTTTACTTTTTTCTGAATAAAGCATTTTAAAAAATAAACGACACAAAAAATATAAAGTGTCTGGTCTTTTATCTGATTATACGAAATATTCAGTTACACGTGCAGAGTATAATATTCTAAATACAAAACTTTATAAGAATTACATGGAAACTATGAAAATAAATTTGAAGAGATATCCAAAATCATTTTATAAATTTGTAAACTCTAAAAGGAAATCTACTGGATATCCAACTGAAATGAAGTATCTTAATCGTGAATCCCGTGATGATGTAGTTATTAGCGATATGTTTGCTGATTTTTTTAGCACAACTTACTCTGATGTTCAATATGACATTTCAAACATATATCCATTTCCAGTTATGGAACATCAATCAATTTCATTTCCTTTTATAAAGACTTCGGATATCAAAAATAACTTAAAAACATTCAAGAATTCAACTGACGGTATTCCTAGCTACATTTTAATCAACTGCGCCCAAACTTTGGCTGTTCCATTATGCATTTTATTCAATTCATCCATTAAACATGGGTATTTTCCTACATTATGGAAAGATTCATATATTATTCCTTTATTTAAATCTGGAAACAAATCGAATGTATCTAACTATAGAGGAAAAGCTAGGCTTTGTGCTATTTCCAAACTATTTGAAAAATGTTTAACGGATAATCTCTGTCATCAGGTTTCTTCTATAATATCACACTCACAACATGGTTTTCGTAAGGGGTGCTCTATTTCAACTAATATTTTACAACTTACAACTTTGGTAAATCCGGGTTTCGTCAATGGGCTACATACCGACGTTATTTATACTGACTTCAGTAAAGCTTTCGATAAAGTAAATCATGACCTTTTACTCAAAAATTTATATTTGATGGGCTTTACAGCAAACAGCATAAGCTGGATAAAATCTTACTTGATCAACAGAAACCAACGTGTTTATTTTAATAATACTACTTCAAGGAATATTATAGTTAAATCTGGTGTGCCTCAAGGAAGTCATCTTGGACCAATTTTATTTACTCTTTTTATAAATGATCTACCAAGTATAATAAAAGCCTCAAATGTTCTTATGTATGCTGATGATGTCAAGATTTTCTTAAGCTATAAGAATTATTGTGAACAAATTCACCTACAACATGATGTAAATAATTTTTATAGATGGTGCCACATAAATTTAATGGAATTAAATTTAAAAAAATGCAAGCACATGCACTTTACTAGAAAATTAGGTGAATTTGGTTGTTACAAATTTGGAGATTACCAGTTGGAGCAGGTAAATAAAATCCTGGATCTGGGTGTTCTTTTAGATGCCAAATTAGAGTTTGTTCAACACATTTCGATGATAATTATTAAAGCACGTGGTGTACTGGCCTTCATTAAAAGATGGGCAAAGGAATTCAATGACCCTACAGTTACCAAACAATTGTTATTTGGGATCCACTATCTAATATTCGCAGTGCCAAAATTGAATCGGTCCAGAAGCAATTTCTCCTTTTCTGCGTAAGACGTTCTTATCCAAGTTTTGTCAATCTGCCATCATATACAATTAGACTTTCTCAAATTAAACTGCCGTCTTTAAAAAGCCGAAGAACAATGCTTAATGTTATGTTTTTATTTAACTTAATTCGAGGCGACATATGCTCAAACTTTCTTATGGACAACATCTCCATGAACGTTCCGGCACGGTCAACACGTTTTTACACTCCACTGTTTATCCCAATCTGTCATCAAAAGTTTGCCGATGCTGATCCATTTAGAAGAATTTGCCATGATTTCAATGATCTATACAATTTAATTGATTTTTCTTTAAATGATGATATTATTAAACGCAATATTATATTATTTTTAAATACATGATCTCAAATTTTTGATTTAAGGATTTGTATATATTATATTTTTTTTTCTCTGTATTATACTTAACAGTCTGTAAGGTTTCACCATAGACTTAATAAATAAAAAAAAAAAAAAAAAATCTGGAATTGGTTATCTTGGAAAAATTATCATTCTTTTTATATTTTGGTAGGACACTTTTTACGTTGCTGTTGAATATCTTCACTTTGGTGCCGACCGACACGATTGACGTTTTTCAAAAACGTTTTAGGGTCGCAGAAGCTCGCCTGCCTGGCTTTATTCAGGTGATTGCTTACGTCTTACGTATACATCTCATATATTCTGGAATTAAAAATCATAGTCAAATGGTCAAAAAATGTTATAAACATTAAAAAATTACGTTTAAATGGTGCGTGGTAGAGAAGAAGAAAGCATATATTTCAAAAATTCATAACTGCACTGTATTCTTAATCGGACCGGTTTCTGGCATTTCAGCCTTCATCAGCGATTTATTGAACATTGTGATAATTGTTATGTTTTTAATTGAATAGGTTGTTTCTATATGAAAATTTTTTCTACTTAGGGCGGCCGTGAGGTTTTGAACCGTGAACTTCACATACACTCGTACTTGCACTTTTTGGTCAGCGCTTTAACACACTCACCTAAAGTCAGGCCTACGAGCAGTGTGGTTAGTTTTCAGTTTTCGTACCATACAGCTTTACTTTGTATTAATTTCAGAAGATACAACTCTGTCCAAACAAACAATCGTTATTTTTGAATTTTGAATATTTTTTGCATTTATACTTCTAATTTCCACTATTCTCAGTTTTCGTAAGAGTTGTCATATGTGATGTACGGTTTTTGTACATACCTACATATGCACTTTACATATATTTGAGATGACGCTGTGAAGCGAAGAAAATTTTTTGTTTTGTTAGATTTATAGTCATTTTTCAGACATATTGCAATTACTACTGTAATTAATATGCAATTTTTTTATAATTTTGTTTAAATGGTGCGTGGTAGAGAAGAAGAAAGCATATATTTCAAAAATTCATAACTGCACTGTATTCTTAATCGGACCGGTTTCTGGCATTTCAGCCTTCATCAGCGATTTATTGAACATTGTGATAATTGTTATGTTTTTAATTGAATAGGTTGTTTCTATATGAAAATTTTTTCTACTTAGGGCGGCCGTGAGGTTTTGAACCGTGAACTTCACATACACTCGTACTTGCACTTTTTGGTCAGCGCTTTAACACACTCACCTAAAGTCAGGCCTACGAGCAGTGTGGTTAGTTTTCAGTTTTCGTACCATACAGCTTTACTTTGTATTAATTTCAGAAGATACAACTCTGTCCAAACAAACAATCGTTATTTTTGAATTTTGAATATTTTTTGCATTTATACTTCTAATTTCCACTATTCTCAGTTTTCGTAAGAGTTGTCATATGTGATGTACGGTTTTTGTACATACCTACATATGCACTTTACATATATTTGAGATGACGCTGTGAAGCGAAGAAAATTTTTTGTTTTGTTAGATTTATAGTCATTTTTCAGACATATTGCAATTACTACTGTAATTAATATGCAATTTTTTTATAATTTTGTTTAAATGGTGCGTGGTAGAGAAGAAGAAAGCATATATTTCAAAAATTCATAACTGCACTGTATTCTTAATGCCAGAAACCGGTCCGATTAAGAATACAGTGCAGTTATGAATTTTTGAAATATATGCTTTCTTCTTCTCTACCACGCACCATTTAAACAAAATTATAAAAAAATTGCATATTAATTACAGTAGTAATTGCAATATGTCTGAAAAATGACTATAAATCTAACAAAACAAAAAATTTTCTTCGCTTCACAGCGTCATCTCAAATATATGTAAAGTGCATATGTAGGTATGTACAAAAACCGTACATCACATATGACAACTCTTACGAAAACTGAGAATAGTGGAAATTAGAAGTATAAATGCAAAAAATATTCAAAATTCAAAAATAACGATTGTTTGTTTGGACAGAGTTGTATCTTCTGAAATTAATACAAAGTAAAGCTGTATGGTACGAAAACTGAAAACTAACCACACTGCTCGTAGGCCTGACTTTAGGTGAGTGTGTTAAAGCGCTGACCAAAAAGTGCAAGTACGAGTGTATGTGAAGTTCACGGTTCAAAACCTCACGGCCGCCCTAAGTAGAAAAAATTTTCATATAGAAACAACCTATTCAATTAAAAACATAACAATTATCACAATGTTCAATAAATCGCTGATGAAGGCTGAAATGCCAGAAACCAGTCCGATTAAGAATACAGTGCAGTTATGAATTTTTGAAATATATGCTTTCTTCTTCTCTACCACGCACCATTTAAACAAAATTATAAAAAAATTGCATATTAATTACAGTAGTAATTGCAATATGTCTGAAAAATGACTATAAATCTAACAAAATTAAAAAATTACTGTACTAAAATATTTGCATTCCAATCAACTACAGGATTTGCTTGTCTGTCATATCGTAAAAACGCTATATATCCTATAAAAAAAATATGTTGAAAGACATATATTCAAAGCCATTATAATATCCTTTTTTATAATTTTTTATTTCTTTATATTATTTCCTTTAAGATGCATTAAAATTTAAGTTGTATATTATGACAAAAATTTACTTAAAACAAGCTAGTTAAAAAAAATTTAACAAAAAACTTGTGGGGAGAAACTCTTGATGTTTGAAAGTCAATTAAATTATACGTTATATTTAAGAGAGGAAAATATTTTTATTTAAATTACACTTTTTTTTATATATTTTTATATTTTTTTTTTTTTGTATTTTAAGCAATTGTAAATAAATACGTTTTTTTATCATATCTGAAAATATTTTTGGAAGTTCATGGTAACATAAAACAAATAAATGAAAACGAGTAACAAAGACAAACTTAAAAAAACAAGGAATCACACATCCTGTTTCTTCCCAAAACAAATTCTCGTTCAACGAAGGATTTATCTAATCTTCTTCTATCATCTCGTCTTCTACATCAACATTTCCTCTCTGCATATATTTCTCAATTTCTGTAGCGACCATTTTTTTTAAAGAGTTTAACCTGATTCTTAACCAACGCATCTCTTTAATGCGAAATGCAATTGCAAGAAAACAAATCCCTAATTTCCAATGCTTCTTTAACTTAACTTATACTGAAGAGTTAATTTTAATAATTTTGCTTTTATATGCATGACATTTGAGTAAAAATCACGAATTTAGTAATGTTTTAAATTTGTTTTTTTTTTTTATAATTTGTGCCAACAAATAGGCACTTATATTTTTAAAGTCTATTAGATAATGGTATGTACTTACCAAAACCAAAAAAATATACGTTTTTTAGACCTTTTACACCTTATACCACTATGTGGTCAGGATATAACGACTATGTGCTGATGTTTGTAAATACCAAAAATATTTGAACTAGACCCACCTCTTATCAGATTCATTTTCTGAGTTGATTTAGTGATGTCTGTCCGTCCGTCCGTCTGTCCGTCTACCCGACTGTGTGTCCATGTAAACTTTTTAATCAAACTACAGTTCGCAAATGTAAACATATTTTGATGAAATTTGGTATGTAAACTCCTGTTAGCCATAGCATCAACGCTGTTGAAATTGGTGAAAATCGGTGGTTTTTCGGACATAGGCCCCATACAAATGACACCTATCAAATCGACTTAAATTGCCATATGATTCAAATTATTTCGGTCAAAAAAACTGTTTTTGCAAAAAATAAATGACCTTACCAAACATGGTCAGGATCGGACTATTGTTCGACCTAGTCCCCACATAAATATAGCATCCGATATGAAAGTTTTGATATTCGAAGGAAAAAAAATAATAATAATGCCACTCAAATTTGTTTAAGAGAGAGGGTCTATAAACATATAGAAAATAGGGAATTTTTCGAAATAATTGAAAACGATTTTATTGAAAACTTATTAAAAGCTTTATTTTTACATATTTCAAATAAATACATTTTTGACAGTTATTTTTGTCGAACAATTAAAAACATTGATTCTGTTCATTAATTTCTGATTAAAATTCTCTGGGTTTGGCGCGCACTTGTAACATAAAACAGAATCATATGAGATACTTTACCGTCTATCAAATAATATAATATGTTTGATCATAATCTCAGACAAATCTTTTTTAAATTTTTGTCCATGGGACGAAAAAATGTCCATTCCTTCCACGTGTTGGTATTATTGCTCCTTTTGGAGAGCATGCGGTATGAAATCTGTCCACAGTTCTACGGATTGCTGGCCCAGGTGGACGATTGTGTGCACCATAAAAACACATAAATCACATCGAAAAGTTGGGTGAATCGATAACTGATTTTTAAAGTAAATTTGGATATTTTGATAATTTACCAAAATATACTGATCGAAAAAGCCAATAAATGAGCGCAGTATGCCGGTGCGTTTAACAGCTAAGTCTTTACAGAACTAATAAGTGGTTAATATTTAAGAAGCTACATGCTCTATAAGCTATTTCTGGTTTGAGTTAGTTAATTCTAGGTAGATGTAACTCACACTGTCTTGTAGCAGGATGTCGTTGACTGCGCAATAGTATGTAAGTTGTATATTACTTAGGAAAGACATAATTTTTTCGACTCCATGTGATGTTATATATCCTTATTTAGTTTTTAGTTTTGTTTCTTATACTCTACTATCTGAGCCCGGTCCGATGGTACTAAGAAAACATCATGTTTTTTGATTGCATATAAATTTGAATGCACAGTGTCGGACAAAAAGTAAAGCACGAACTTCCACGAAAGTTTTTGAAAATATCAATGTACAATATTAAAATTTGATTTTTGACACGCTCCTCCGTCCACAGACCAAAACTCGAATATCAGATTTAGCAGTGACACCCGCCAGGATATTTTGAAAATTCGCTGAAAATTTGCTCGAGATCGATCCAGCCACTTTGGATTCCATACCTAACATACATACATACATACATCAATTTTTAGCAGATTCCAGCCCTCAAAATTCGAGTGAAAATTCTAGACAATTTATTTTTTTCACTTAATAAAGACCATAAGGGTATATCAATAAATTTTAGAAAATTCACAATTAACACTTTTTAAAAGTACATTATTTTCGTTATTGGTTTATGTCCAAAATTATTTTTCAATTGAACGCAATTATAATTGTAAATGAAGAAAACAAACATTCACATACCATGTACAATTTTATGTATGTGTTAGCAGAAACTTTGAACGCAATTTACTTCAAAAAGGTGTAAAAATTTAAGAATCTGTAAATCTCGTGGACAGCTAAAAAGAAATACCTTTCAAATAAGATACGTTTGATCAAAATCGGCGGAAAACTGTAGAACAAATCATCGGCCACAAAAAATTGCCTTACTTATTAATATTATAGACAAGGAAATACTACTCTGTGGTTGGGGGGTATAATGATTTTGTGCTGATGTTTCTAAGTATAAAAAAGCTTGGCCTCAAGGCACTTTCCACATTTAATAAAATTCAGTGCATTAGCTCGGTATTGTCATTGATGGAAATCGGTGCATTATCATAGACTTGCTCAAAAAAGTGACCCTTAAAATTGGCGCTATAAGATCGACTTAAATTACTTTAAGATCCAGATTACCATAATGAAGATGGTCAAATTAAGTTCGGGTGTATTTTTTGCATTAATCAGTAGTATAAAAGTAAGCTCTCAAAGTTTTTTGACTTCCAGTCTTTGCTTTAATCTATCACAAAAAGTATTGAATAGATTATTCTCAAATTTTTTTTAAACAAGGTCGTGATTGGTAAATTTTTCGAACAAGTCCCTATCAGTGCTGCCGTTTCAAAAAAATTCTCAGTAGTAAATTTCTTATCTTAGGGTAGTATTCTACGAATCAAGGTAGTATATGTCAGAGACCGAAGCCGTTCTACTCAGCCGATGTTTTAGCCGCCGCCAACTATATTTCTGCTTAGCCGCCACCGGTAAAAATGCGTTGGCTTCAGGCTCTAGTATAAATATAGTTACTTTTAACCGTTGTGTCAGCAGCTGTTGGGTTTTATCCACATCGACAGTAGATGTACCCGGGTACTTCATACGTTTTGTATGGCAGATAGTTGCTTTTGATATACAAATATTAACTACTACCTGGATTCTTGTAATTTTCTGTTTTTTTTTTTTTTTTATTTCTTGGAAATATTGTCTAGTTAACAAAACTTTTATCATAATTTGGGAAAAAAAAAATTTGGTACCTAAATAATCCATTTTTACCAAAAATGGGAATTGCCAAAATCCATAAAAATTTAACAATTTCCAAATTCTTTTTTAATCCTTGTAATTTGATCCCTTTTTACAAAGAAAAATAATTAACATTGAATTTTCATTCGCAAAATTCCGTTATATTTGAACTGAAAATCAACCGCTCTTGCTCATAGTGCTATTTTTAGTACCTGCGCAGAATAATTATAACTCATAAAATATTTGTTCAATGTAAACATATTTTTTTTTGGAATGTGTAGGAAAACACGTCTACTAACAGGAACAAAAGGGTATTTGGGAATATCTTGCCTACCTACCCTTGCACAACCAGTTTTGCAGGCAGAAACATGATTTTTTGCGCAGGTTTCGTTTTGAGTAGGTTTGTATGCATAAGTCAGTTTATGTGCGATTTTTGAAGTGTAAAGACCTAAAAATTTATTTTGTGCGGCAAATATATAAAAAGTGAAAATAAAATGGCAGATGGTGAGTGGCTAGCTCCGCGTCGATTGAATGCACTACCGTATGAGGAGCAGCGTGACTATATACGCACACTTGTTGAGGCTTCTGACTCCGAAGAGAGTGACCACGAACAAGCGGTAGATCAAGAAGACTTAGAAGGAAATATTGATGACATTGGTGGTGAATCATCTGACGCTGAACAAGTCCAGGAAATTCAGTATCACCTAGAGGACGAGAGGGATTCAGACGAGGAGTATGAAGAACCGCCACTTGAAACTGGTGATTATTATACGGCAAGAGATGGCAATGTATGGTCGTCAATACCACCAATACCTGGACGAATACGTGCGCACAACGTTCTAAGAAGTCGCAATCCTGGACCAGTGCCATCGACAAATGGCTTGACAATGGCAGAAACCTTCAATCTTATGATGTCAAATGAAATATGTGATGTTATTATTCGAGAATCAAATAGAAAGGCAAGGCAAACTTTTGATGCGTACAATCAGCAGCATCCAGATGCGGAACCACGAATATGGGTGCCTATAACTGAAGTAGAATTTCGTGCATATTTGGGTGTGCTTTTGATGGCTGGCGTATGTCATTCCGGTTATGTTCATACCACTGACCTGTGGAAAACAACTTCACATCCATTATTTCGTGCATCAATGAGCTTACGCAGATTTTGGGCAATCAGCCGCTTCATACGCTTTGATAACGGAAACACTCGGAATGCACGCAAACAAAATGATAAGGCAGCTGCAATTACAGACGTATTCCTGATGCTAAATGCCACTCTGCGCAAGTATTATATATGTGGCACAAACGTTACCGTAGATGAGCAATTATACCCATATCGTGGTGGAACTGGCTTCACACAGTACATTCCATCCAAACCATCCAAATATGGGATAAAAGTGTGGTGGGTCTGCGACGCCATTTCATCATACCCCGTGCAGGTAAATCAGTGTTCATACATTCATTTTATTATATCAACTTGTTGCAAATAAACTAAATGACTAATTCAAATTTCATTTTTCAATTTTTATTTTTTCAATACAGGGTCAAATTTATACTGGAATGGCAGCGTCCGGCGAACGTGAAAGAAACGTTGGTGAGCGTGTTGTGAAGGACTTAGTTGTCAACAATTTTGGTGGAAGTGGGCGAACAGTGGTATGCGACAATTTCTTTACAACATATAACTTAGCAAAAACTTTGATGGTGGACAACAGTTTGGCTTTGTTGGGCACTTGCAACAAAAGGCGTATGTTCGTGCCAGCATCATTTGCCAATCCTAAAGGACGTGAAGCAGAGTCTACGCTATTTGGATTCTGTAACAACATGACGATGTGCTCATACGTCCCAAAAAAAAATAAGGCTGTTGTGATGCTGTCTACTTGCCACGACACTACAGAAACTGCAGGTCCAAAACGGAAACCATTGCTCATACTTGATTATAACAAACATAAAGGCGGCGTGGATAATATGGATAAGTGCTTGACTGAATATTCAACCAAACGGCGCACAAATAGATGGCCTTTAGCATTTTTTTATAATATGCTTGACGTAGCTGCGTATGCTGCGTATGTTATATATATGGAAAACAACCCCCATCTAAAACCATCTACCAACCGCCGTAGGATATTTCTGCAGCAGCTCAGCGATCAGTTATGCAGACCACAAATCGATATAAGAGCGGACAATAGCCATATTACGCGCATATTTTCTACTAGACACGCTATGGAAGCATTATATGGTATGCCCTTGAAGATGAATGTTGGTGCACAAGAGGAAGAGGAACGTGACAGTTCTGGCCGCATAAAAAGAAAAGGAAACTGCTATATTTGCATTGCAAAACGCCAAACGAGAAAAGTATGTGCAATTTGTAATAAGCCTGTGTGCGCAGAGCACTCGAAGGATCATCCACAATGCCTCAGATGCTGCTAAAATTCATAAAATATATTTTTTACTTTCATTATAATGATTTTCTATAAATAAATAAACAAATTTCCATAAAATAAACTAAATATTTCCATTTATTTCTATATATTTGTATGAATTTTCATAGAAGTACCTGGGTACATCAGCTGTTGACGCTAGGTCATTTTCTAGTAACTGGGTTATATTTTCCAAACGGTTGGTCCAATTGACCTGAAATTTCACACCAATATCAATTACATATTTCCAAGCTATGATACGAAGTTTCATCAAGATTGGACCAGCCGCTTGGAAGATATAGCAATATAAAGTGAACTTTGCCATTTATTTCTATATATTTGTATGAATTTTCATACAAGTACCCGGGTACACCAGCAGTCGACGCCATTCCACTAACTTGAATTTGGGCTGTATCGACTGAACTGCTGCTCCAATCTTGATGAAACTTTTCCACATGATGCAAAAGTGTATGGTTGAGGATATCATGAAATTTCAGGTCAATCGGACTAACCGTTTGGAAGATACAGGAAAATTAAAGTTGCAAATGTACCCGTGGGCTCTACGATCGACACAACGGTTAATGCTAGCCATTACCAGAGGCATTTACCTATTATGTGAATTAGTCACCGATAAGGCAAATATTATTTTTAAAATCCATTTCATTTAAATAAAAAAATCCAACTGGAAGTGATATTTTATATATTATGTATGTATTATAAATCAAATAATAATTAATAAATCAATTATAAACAAGTAAGAAAATTATAGTCGGTCTAGACCGACTATATGATACCCTATACCATGGTTTAGAGACCCTATCTTTCGGTCCAACTACTTCGATATAGAAAATAAGCATAAACCAAATTTGAGTGGGATTTTTATTAATTTTTTTGGCTGCAGATATGAAAAAGTTCATATCGGATGCTATATCTATAAAGGGACTAGGTCCAAAAATGGACCGATCCTGATCATGTTTGGTAAAGTCTCTTGTATTTTGCAAAAATATGTACAAACAAAATTTGAGAAGAATCAGTGCAATATTTTTGTTTTTTAATAGATTTAAGTGAAGATCGGGAAGCAGCTCTATATGGGGTCAAAGGGATCATTTTTGGACTACTCATTAGTGGATGTAATGAACGCATACAAACTCAATTTGAGTAAGATCTATATGACAATTTGGATCTTATGGCAATTTATGTCGATTTCATATGGGTAATTTGTATGGGGGCTAGGTCTGAACATGGACCGATTCTCACCAATTTCAATAGCGTTCATCCCATGGCCGATGAAAGCTTACATAACAAATTCAAATATATTCATATTTGCGACCTGCAGTTTGATTACAAGCTTTACATGGACACACAGACGGACGGACGGACGGACGGACGGACGGACGGACGGACGGACGGACGGACGGACATTGTTAAATCAACTCAGAAAGTGATTCTGATTCGATCGGTATAATTAAAGATGGGTCTAGGTCAAATATTTTTGGTTGTTACAAACAGCAGCACAAAGTCATTATACCCAAACCACATAGTGGTATAGGGTATAAAAATAAAAGGACTAGTCAAAATTCAAATTAGGAAAAAAAAAACCTTAAACATAACAAATACTATATATATATGAACGATTATAAAAAGTTAATTAATTAATTCTGCCTTTTTGTATTAAGATAATAAATTATCCAATGGCGTCCATTTATCGCAGGTATTCTTGCCCAGCATTTCTTTGGCCATCAAAATAGCGTTTATCGTCTCCGTAAGAAGTGCATTTCGCTTATCGTTTTTTATTAAGTATACTTGTAAAAAACACGCTCGGCTGTTGCACTGCTATGCCGAAAACTTAAGAGTGTCGAAATGAATTTGCGCAACATTGGAAAGCACATATTCATTTATTGCGTTTTTTATATTAAAAACATCTTGCAAAAATTCCTCGAATGGTAGATCATTGGATACTATTTCTTGCTGCAGAAGCGCTCGCCATTCTCCGTCCAAATCTTCAGCCGTTTTCTCCTGTACCAAATTAGGAAATAGAGTCATAAGTGGAACAATGCTTCCAGCTAAATTTTTTGGGTTGATTGACTCCATCTGTATTAAGATCTTATCGCCAAAATTTATTCGATATAATATTTGTTGACACAATTCAATATAATACTGCCGGTAAGTTAATTTAATTTCATCAATGATGTTTTCATCCATTGCATATTTAGTAAAAGCAATTTCTGCATTGGCTCAAATATATATACTTTTAGCTGATAAAAATACTTCTGGTTCAAAACCAAGTTTGTTATTTAAAATATCCTCACAAAATTCAGGGTGTACGAAATTTTTCAAAATTGTTTTGAAATAAGTTCTGAATGTAGGCAACAATTTGTGTATTTTTGGCGCTTCCGCTTGAAATTCAATATTGATTTTGTTGGTGATTTTTGGTATATATGCTAGAAATCATCTGTCCTAGATCTGCGTTCGTTTCCAGCTGATATGACAGAAAAAAATGTTGTAGGGCTGTCCACTGCTCAAGAATTCTTACAACAACATTTTCTAACGATAGCCATCCCGTATTTGCGACCTATTTTATTTATATGTATGAAGTAAAACTATTGCATATATTATTGAATTGTACATTACCTTCAAAATTTTATGATTTTTCACACTAAAGTATTCTTGAAATTCCTTTAGAAGTATTTGCCTCTTCGAGCTATGTGCAAAAAATGTATAAATGTTCCTGGCGAGTGACTCCAAATGACTTGGAATTTTTTTGAAGCGGCAGAAGCGCACAAATGAAGCGAGTGTCATATGCAACCCATCACATATACATTTGGTATGTATTTTTCAATTAGTGCCCTGACACCTGATTTTTTACCCATCATTACAGATGCGTTATCCAAAGCGAATCCAACCAGATTCTGTAAGGGAATATTCGCTTCTCGAAAAAAGTTTGTGATAGAAGTATATACAGATTTGCTATCGCAGCAGTCCAAACGAATTAATGCCAAAAATCTATCCTTTACTACACCTTTTCCGAAATCAAAATAGCGCACCACCAAAACTAGGCATTTGTTTCTGCTGACGTCTGTAGTTTCGTCGATTATTAACGAAAATTTTTGCGATCGCAATATTTTAGCTATTTGTTCTAAGCCATCTTCCAAAATTATCGAATTCACTGTTTCTGAAGCTTTTGTCCGAGCACACTGAAGTTTTTTGCATATTGCCGAATCTAATGCAACTGATTTAATCAAACATATTAACGTTGATATAATTGCAAATGGAAGATTATGCTGAATTAAAAACATAATTATTTGGAGTTAAGCGATCTTAATCGTCATCTGCCTTTCGGTGCAAATGTTTTTATCAATTGCCGACTGATTATACCCTATACCACTATGTGGTTTGGGTATAATGACTTTGTGCTGCTGTTTGTAACAACCAAAAATATTTGACCTAGACCCATCTTTAATTATACCGATCGAATCAGAATCACTTTCTGAGTTGATTTAACAATGTCCGTCCGTCCGTCCGTCCGTCCGTCCGTCTGTGTGTCCATGTAAAGCTTGTAATCAAACTGCAGGTCGCAAATATGAATATATTTTGATGAAATTTGGTATATAAGCTTTTATTGGCCATGGGATGAACGCTATTGAAATTGGTGAGAATCGGTCCATGTTCAGACCTAGCTCCCATACAAATTACCCATATGAAATCGACATAAATTCCCATAAGATCCAAATTGTCATATAGATCTTACTCAAATTGGGTTTGTATGCGTTCATTACATCCACTAATGAGTAGTCCAAAAATGGTCCCTTTGACCCCATATAGAGCTGCTTCCCGATCTTCACTTAAATCTATTAAAAAACAAAAATATTGCACTGATTCTTCTCAAATTTTGTTTGTACATATTTTTGCAAAATACAAGAGACTTTACCAAACATGATCAGGATCGGTCCATTTTTGGACCTAGTCCCTTTATAGATATAGCATCCAATATGAACTTTTTCATATCTGCAGCCAAAAAAATTAATAAAAATCCCACTCAAATTTGGTTTTTGCTTATTTTCAATGCCCAGTTAGTTGGGCCTAAGAGATAGGGTTTCTAAACGCATGGTATAGGGTATCGTATAGTCGGTCTAGACCGACTATAATTTTCTTACTTGTTTTTTAATATGTGCATCATTTTTTTATGTGCTATTGGATTCTCGGGTCTAACCAGCAGCGTTTTTCTATTGCGAAAAAATATTTGGCAATGTTTACAGATACAATGTTTCATTATATTGCTTACACTTTATCGAACATCCTGATATAGGGTGTCACTTAGTCGGACTCAACTGACCATAACTTATATGTGTTTTTTTTTTGCCAAAGCAATTTTGAATACTCTGATTTGGAATATTGTTTATCATCGTCTATTAGATATACGACAATATAACTTACATATAACATAATGTATTTGTACTTGCCCTCTGTATTATTAACAGTAGAGCAGCATGGGTGCCAAGCAGTAAAATATATGAAATTTGCTATAACAAAACAGTGGGATGAACTCTAGTTTTGTTAATAATCAAAATTGATAAACTATAATAATGAGAGCATTAGATCGTATAGCAAAAATTAGGTTTATTATTCTCAAAATGCTAATAACAATAATAGAAAATCTGTTTTATACATAGAAAGTGTGCAAAACCAAAAAAAATTATGCTCACTTAGCTTGAGTAAAATATAGAATTCATATTTTAAAACGACTAAATGAATTTTCGCTCCAAAAGGCCAATTAAGTAATTTAATTTTTCATTTAAACATGTTACTGAACTTTTCCACTGACTATCTCTGATGATTGTAGTTTAGCACCATATTCAAAGGACAATCTGTAATAATAGACTAACTAGTGTGGTGAAAATATATCAAGTGCAAACAGGAATTGAAGATAAGAAAACAAAAAAAAAATAAAAAAATAACAAATTTATTCTTTCGAATATTTGCATGGCTGCTGGAGGCAAACACAACCAAAACAATGGAATAGAAATGTGGCTTTTGGGAAATTTAATTGCACAACAACTTTTTAGCATTTCACCATGTGAATGTCGTGGCATTGGCTTTGGCTTTAAAACTAAAACCCGAAAAGGGAATATATATTGTTATTGTTTGTCGGTAGTCATTGTTTATTGGCAAATATACATATATATCTCTTAAATTCATTGTGGCAAGTACATGTGGAAAGCTGTTACAGCTCTCTAAGCCAAATTATTTATAGCCCTAAGTGTTCTGGAGAACATAAAGAAGTGTAAAAATTTTGCAAAAAAAAAAGCAATTAATAAAGTTAGAATAATTTTCTTTTGTTCTTTTGTCGATGATTGCTCATATGCATTTGGGGTTGTTGCAATTTTTTTGCTCGAGTCTTTTTCTTAAAAAATTGATATACAGGGAAATATTTGAATGAAGGACAGAAAAGATAAGCAAATAAACTGGATATTTTAGTTTTTTTTAAATAAAACAAGTTAGATTAGAAATTGCAAGTTTTTATGAAAGTACTAGGCCAGTAACACGTCTAAAGGATTTGGCATTCTCAGGCCAAACTTTTTTTATGACCTTTTAAATTTTTTTTTATCCTGATGTTTGTTTGCTTAGTTCGTGAAGAACTATTAATGATTTCTCTCCTCATTTTTCAGCAACATTTTAGCTAAGGTCTTATTAAATAATGTTTTTAATATATCCGTGTAAAATAAAGAATAAATTGGGCCTAAGAACGTCAAAGCCTTTGGAGGTTTTTCCGTAATTCCCTAGTGCTTTCTACCTTACTTGGAGTTTCGCATCCCCCGATTAATAATAAGCCACTAACCAAATTAGATTCACATAAACTTATTTCTAAATTTTGCAAAGAAATTTCGTCCGAAAAATCATTGACATTATTCAGTTCGCCGTGAATTAAAAGCTCAACCCGTGGACTGCAGCGCAAAATCTTTCCGGGAGTTGGGAACCAGTTGGGAAATATTTGGAGCCTACGGGAGTTCAGAAGAAAAATAAAAAACGGCACTAGCAACAACTGAGAAACAAGACACGCATATTAAATCCAGACTATGCATCTCTTCTCAAAATGACTTCTCTTCAACCGCTAAGTACAAATGTGGGATGAATGATGAGTCGTACTTCCCAGTGGATGGCACTGAATTGCAAGAAAAGTATTACTGACATTCAAAAAAATATATATTTTTAAAATTTATTAATAAATTTATTAACAAATTTAAATCACTAACAAAATTAATAGTAAACAATTTTTTTTCTTTACCGAAAAGCAAAGAAATATGGTATTTATTTAAAAAACTATTGCTGCAATTTAAAAGATTACGAAAAGCCATCTTTCGCCAGCATATTAAATCAATCGGCAGCATAATAATATAATAATAAATCTTTTAAAAGTTTATTTAAAAAATATACAAAAGTTTAACTCTTAAAAGGTGAAGCCATTAATCGAAACAGATAAGAAGCATTAACCATATGTCATTTACATTAGCATGGAGTGATATTGTGTGAAATATTTGTTCTTGCTAAATTTGGTCCTAAATCTTTTCTGTTCATACACAGGAAAAATTTCGTAATAGCAGCTCATTGATTTTTGAATTACCAATAATGACCTACCCCTGCCCACTGCATTACTTATAAAGTGAAAATAAGGCGTTACTAATAATGTGTTATACAGCTACTTATATTTCATGCTAGCTCCTTGCAGACTGCATTACTTTCAAAGTGAAAATAATGAGTTACTACACACAGAAAAAAAATTCGCCAACCGAATTGTTATAATGACTAATGACTGAATTTTCGATTGTATCAACAGAAATTTTATAATAAAAAACCATATTTTATTTTGATACAATTTTTACTGTTAAGACAATAGAATTGTAATTGCAATTAATTCAAAATTCGATTATTATCTTCGTAGAAATTCGGTTGGCAATAAATTTAGTAGTCACAATGAATCTGTTTTCTGTGTGTAGGCAACTTGCTACCTCCAATGATATCCCCGTGTTAAGATAATGAGCTTATCAGGCAAACTTCAACCAGTTACTCCTACTTCTAAAACCCATTATTTGGCAGTTTTTTTTTTTTTTTGGGATATAGATGTAAAAACATTATTTGTGAAATTTAAGGCTGATTGTAGTTCATATCAGGGTACTCACAGGCACTTAAAAAATTTTTTACATGAAAAATTATAATAAAAATTTTCAAAAATCAACTTGTTTTTGATTACTAAACTTTGTAGGCATATTTTGTCAAAGAGTTATACTTTCTTTTATGCATGAATTGACAAAATGTGTTATTATTAGTGGAATAAAATATTCTATAATTTATTATTAGCTTTTATTCATTTATATTATTGTATTGTAAGCAGTTTCGTTAGCACTACACCTTTTCCAATTGTATTTCGGAAAATATCAATTGATTTTCAGAAAGTATCAAATGAATTTCAGAAAACATCAATTGAATTTCAGAAAGTATCAATTGTATTTCAGAAAGTATCAATTGATTTTCAGAAAGTATCAATTGAATTTCAGAAAACATCAATTGAATTTCAGAAAGTATCAATTTTATTTCAGAAAGTATCAGTTATATATCAGAAAACATCAATTGACTTCCAGAAAGTATAAATTGAATTTCAGAAACATCAATTGATTTTCAGAAATAATCAATTGTATTTCAGAAAACATCAATTGAATTTCAGAAAGTATCAATTGATTTTCAGAAATAATTAATTGTATTTCAGAATGTATCAAATGTATTTCAGAAAACATCAAATGTATTTCAGAAAGTATCAAATGTATTTCAGAAAACATCAAATGTATTTCAGAAATTGTCAAATGTATTTCAGAAAATATTAACTGAACTTCAGAAAATATTAACTGAGTTTCAGAAAATATCAATTGAATTTTAGAATTAAAAAGTAAATTACCCTACAATACTGAAAATTTATTATTGTTTCTATTAATGATTTGGAGTCACAGAAAATGTTTGCCAATATTTGGACTTATTTTTTATGCACTGAAAAATAAGCTATCAAGGGCAGACTCTTAATGGTAAGAAGTTAAAGACTTAATTTTTTAATCAGCTTAAAAAAAAAAAAACCGATGCCCATTTTGTAGTCATAATATTGAAAAAACATGTTTATAGTTTACAAGAAATGGTACAAATGTTACACTGTTAATACTTAAAAATATATGTTTTTGTATAGCGTTCTGAATATTTTTCTGAAATTCAATTGATAATTTCTGAAATACATTTGATATTTTCTGAAATACATTTGATATTTTCCGAAATACATTTAATACTTTCTGAAATACACCTGATGTTTTCTGAAATACATTTGATGTTTTCTGAAATACATTTGACGTTTTCTGAAATACATTTGATACATTCTGAAAATCAATTGATACTTTCTGAAATTCAATTGATGTTTTCTGAAATACAATTGGAAAAGGTGTAGATAAAGATATTAGTTATTATTTAATTTTCAATAAAAAGTGCTAAGAAAGCAATTATTTTCATCGTTATGAAAAAACTGCAATACAATAAAAACAATGAACACATTACCTGCCGCTAAACATTAAGTGAAATATAAATTCCTCAAAATTTACGTTAAAAAACAATAACACGGATAATAATAATAATAATAATAATAATAATAATAATAATAATAATAATAATAATAATAATAATAATAATAATAATAATAATAATAATAATAATAATAATAATAATAATAATAATAATAATAATAATAATAATAATAATAATAATAATAATAATAATAATAATAATAATAATAATAATAATAATAATAATAATAATAATAATAATAATAATAATAATAATAATAATAATAATAATAATAATAATAATAATAATAATAATAATAATAATAATAATAATAATAATAATAATAATAATAATAATAATAATAATAATAATAATAATAATAATAATAATAATAATAATAATAATAATAATAATAATAATAATAATAATAATAATAATAATAATAATAATAATAATAATAATAATAATAATAATAATAATAATAATAATAATAATAATAATAATAATAATAATAATAATAATAATAATAATAATAATAATAATAATAATAATAATAATAATAATAATAATAATAATAATAATAATAATAATAATAATAATAATAATAATAATAATAATAATAATAATAATAATAATAATAATAATAATAATAATAATAATAATAATAATAATAATAATAATAATAATAATAATAATAATAATAATAATAATAATAATAATAATAATAATAATAATAATAATAATAATAATAATAATAATAATAATAATAATAATAATAATAATAATAATAATAATAATAATAATAATAATAATAATAATAATAATAATAATAATAATAATAATAATAATAATAATAATAATAATAATAATAATAATAATAATAATAATAATAATAATAATAATAATAATAATAATAATAATAATAATAATAATAATAATAATAATAATAATAATAATAATAATAATAATAATAATAATAATAATAATAATAATAATAATAATAATAATAATAATAATAATAATAATAATAATAATAATAATAATAATAATAATAATAATAATAATAATAATAATAATAATAATAATAATAATAATAATAATAATAATAATAATAATAATAATAATAATAATAATAATAATAATAATAATAATAATAATAATAATAATAATAATAATAATAATAATAATAATAATAATAATAATAATAATAATAATAATAATAATAATAATAATAATAATAATAATAATAATAATAATAATAATAATAATAATAATAATAATAATAATAATAATAATAATAATAATAATAATAATAATAATAATAATAATAATAATAATAATAATAATAATAATAATAATAATAATAATAATAATAATAATAATAATAATAATAATAATAATAATAATAATAATAATAATAATAATAATAATAATAATAATAATAATAATAATAATAATAATAATAATAATAATAATAATAATAATAATAATAATAATAATAATAATAATAATAATAATAATAATAATAATAATAATAATAATAATAATAATAATAATAATAATAATAATAATAATAATAATAATAATAATAATAATAATAATAATAATAATAATAATAATAATAATAATAATAATAATAATAATAATAATAATAATAATAATAATAATAATAATAATAATAATAATAATAATAATAATAATAATAATAATAATAATAATAATAATAATAATAATAATAATAATAATAATAATAATAATAATAATAATAATAATAATAATAATAATAATAATAATAATAATAATAATAATAATAATAATAATAATAATAATAATAATAATAATAATAATAATAATAATAATAATAATAATAATAATAATAATAATAATAATAATAATAATAATAATAATAATAATAATAATAATAATAATAATAATAATAATAATAATAATAATAATAATAATAATAATAATAATAATAATAATAATAATAATAATAATAATAATAATAATAATAATAATAATAATAATAATAATAATAATAATAATAATAATAATAATAATAATAATAATAATAATAATAATAATAATAATAATAATAATAATAATAATAATAATAATAATAATAATAATAATAATAATAATAATAATAATAATAATAATAATAATAATAATAATAATAATAATAATAATAATAATAATAATAATAATAATAATAATAATAATAATAATAATAATAATAATAATAATAATAATAATAATAATAATAATAATAATAATAATAATAATAATAATAATAATAATAATAATAATAATAATAATAATAATAATAATAATAATAATAATAATAATAATAATAATAATAATAATAATAATAATAATAATAATAATAATAATAATAATAATAATAATAATAATAATAATAATAATAATAATAATAATAATAATAATAATAATAATAATAATAATAATAATAATAATAATAATAATAATAATAATAATAATAATAATAATAATAATAATAATAATAATAATAATAATAATAATAATAATAATAATAATAATAATAATAATAATAATAATAATAATAATAATAATAATAATAATAATAATAATAATAATAATAATAATAATAATAATAATAATAATAATAATAATAATAATAATAATAATAATAATAATAATAATAATAATAATAATAATAATAATAATAATAATAATATAATAATAATAATAATAATAATAATAATAATAATAATAATAATAATAATAATAATAATAATAATAATAATAATAATAATAATAATAATAATAATAATAATAATAATAATAATAATAATAATAATAATAATAATAATAATAATAATAATAATAATAATAATAATAATAATAATAATAATAATAATAATAATAATAATAATAATAATAATAATAATAATAATAATAATAATAATAATAATAATAATAATAATAATAATAATAATAATAATAATAATAATAATAATAATAATAATAATAATAATAATAATAATAATAATAATAATAATAATAATAATAATAATAATAATAATAATAATAATAATAATAATAATAATAATAATAATAATAATAATAATAATAATAATAATAATAATAATAATAATAATAATAATAATAATAATAATAATAATAATAATAATAATAATAATAATAATAATAATAATAATAATAATAATAATAATAATAATAATAATAATAATAATAATAATAATAATAATAATAATAATAATAATAATAATAATAATAATAATAATAATAATAATAATAATAATAATAATAATAATAATAATAATAATAATAATAATAATAATAATAATAATAATAATAATAATAATAATAATAATAATAATAATAATAATAATAATAATAATAATAATAATAATAATAATAATAATAATAATAATAATAATAATAATAATAATAATAATAATAATAATAATAATAATAATAATAATAATAATAATAATAATAATAATAATAATAATAATAATAATAATAATAATAATAATAATAATAATAATAATAATAATAATAATAATAATAATAATAATAATAATAATAATAATAATAATAATAATAATAATAATAATAATAATAATAATAATAATAATAATAATAATAATAATAATAATAATAATAATAATAATAATAATAATAATAATAATAATAATAATAATAATAATAATAATAATAATAATAATAATAATAATAATAATAATAATAATAATAATAATAATAATAATAATAATAATAATAATAATAATAATAATAATAATAATAATAATAATAATAATAATAATAATAATAATAATAATAATAATAATAATAATAATAATAATAATAATAATAATAATAATAATAATAATAATAATAATAATAATAATAATAATAATAATAATAATAATAATAATAATAATAATAATAATAATAATAATAATAATAATAATAATAATAATAATAATAATAATAATAATAATAATAATAATAATAATAATAATAATAATAATAATAATAATAATAATAATAATAATAATAATAATAATAATAATAATAATAATAATAATAATAATAATAATAATAATAATAATATAATAATAATAATAATAATAATAATAATAATAATAATAATAATAATAATAATAATAATAATAATAATAATAATAATAATAATAATAATAATAATAATAATAATAATAATAATAATAATAATAATAATAATAATAATAATAATAATAATAATAATAATAATAATAATAATAATAATAATAATAATAATAATAATAATAATAATAATAATAATAATAATAATAATAATAATAATAAATAATAATAATAATAATAATAATAATAATAATAATAATAATAATAATAATAATAATAATATAATAATAATAATAATATAATAATAATAATTAATAATAATAATAATAATAATAATAATAATAATAATAATAATAATAATAATAATAATAATAATAATAATAATAATAATAATAATAATAATAATAATAATAATAATAATAAATAATAATAATAATAATAATAATAATAATAATATAATAATAATAATAATAATAATAATAATAATAATAATATAATAATAATAATAATAATAATAATAATAATAATAATAATAATAATAATAATAATAATAATAATAATAATAATAATAATAATAATAATAATAATAATAATAATAATAATAATAATAATAATAATAATAATAATAATAATAATAATAATAATAATAATAAAATAATAATAATAATAATAATAATAATAATAATAATAATAATAATAATAATAATAATAATATAATAATAATAATAATAATAATAATAATAATAATAATAATAATAATAATAATAATAATAATAATAATAATAATAATAATAATAATAATAATAATAATAATAATAATAATAATAATAATAATAATAATAATAATAATAATAATAATAATAATAATAATAATAATAATAATAATAATAATAATAATAATAATAATAATAATAATAATAATAATAATAATAATAATAATAATAATAATAATAATAATAATAATAATAATAATAATAATAATAATAATAATAATAATAATAATAATAATAATAATAATAATAATAATAATAATAATAATAATAATAATAATAATAATAATAATAATATAATAATAATAATAATAATAATAATAATAATAATAATAATAATAATAATAATAATAATAATAATAATAATAATAATAATAATAATAATAATAATAATAATAATAATAATAATAATAATAATAATAATAATAATAATAATAATAATAATAATAATAATAATAAATAATAATAATAATAATAATAATAATAATAATAATAATAATAATAATAATAATATAATAATAATAATAATAATAATAATAATAATAATAATAATAATAATAATAATAATAATAATAATAATAATAATAATAATAATAATAATAATAATAATAATAATAATAATAATAATAATAATAATAATAATAATAATAATAATAATAATAATAATAATAATAATAATAATAATAATAATAATAATAATAATAATAATAATAATAATAATAATAATAATAATAATAATAATAATAATAATAATAATAATAATAATAATAATAATAATAATAATAATAATAATAATAATAATAATAATAATAATAATAATAATAATAATAATAATAATAATAATAATAATAATAATAATAATAATAATAATAATAATAATAATAATAATAATAATAATAATAATAATAATAATAATAATAATAATAATAATAATAATAATAATAATAATAATAATAATAATAATAATAATAATAATAATAATAATAATAATAATAATAATATAATAATAATAATAATAATAATAATAATAATAATAATAATAATAATAATAATAATAATAATAATAATAATAATAATAATAATAATAATAATAATAATAATAATAATAATAATAATAATAATAATAATAATAATAATAATAATAATAATAATAATAATAATAATAATAATAATAATAATAATAATAATAATAATAATAATAATAATAATAATAATAATAATAATAATAATAATAATAATAATAATAATAATAATAATAATAATAATAATAATAATAATAATAATAATAATAATAATAATAATAATAATAATAATAATAATAATAATAATAATAATAATAATAATAATAATAATAATAATAATAATAATAATAATAATAATAATAATAATAATAATAATAAATAATAATAATAATAATAATAATAAAATAATAATAATAATAATAATAATAATAATAATAATAATAATAATAATAATAATAATAATAATAATAATAATAATAATAATAATAATAATAATAATAATAATAATAATAATAATAATAATAATAATAATAATAATAATAATAATAATAATAATAATAATAATAATAATAATAATAATAATAATAATAATAATAATAATAATAATAATAATAATAATAATAATAATAATAATAATAATAATAATATAATAATAATAATAATAATAATAATAATAATAATAATAATAATAATAATAATAATAATAATAATAATAATAATAATAATAATAATAATAATAATAATAATAATAATAATAATAATAATAATAATAATAATAATAATAATAATAATAATAATAATAATAATAATAATAATAATAATAATAATAATAATAATAATAATATAATAATAATAATAATAATAATAATAATAATAATAATAATAATAATAATAATAATAATAATAAATAATAATAATAATAATAATAATAATAATAATAATAATAATAATAATAATAATAATAATAATAATAATAATAATAATAATAATAATAATAATAATAATAATAATAATAATAATAATAATAATAATAATAATAATAATAATAATAATAATAATAATAATAATAATAATAATAATAATAATAATAATAATAATAATAATAATAATAATAATAATAATAATAATAATAATAATAATAATAATAATAATAATAATAATAATAATAATAATAATAATAATAATAATAATAATAATAATAATAATAATAATAATAATAATAATAATAATAATAATAATAATAATAATAATAATAATAATAATAATAATAATAAATAATAATAATAATAATAATAATAATAATAATAATAATAATAATAATAATAATAATAATAATAATAATAATAATAATAATAATAATAATAATAATAATAATAATAATAATAATAATAAATAATAATAATAATAATAATAATAATAATAATAATAATAATAATAATAATAATAATAATAATAATAATAATAATAATAATAATAATAATAATAATAATAATAATAATAATAATAATAATAATAATAATAATAATAATAATAATAATAATAATAATAATAATAATAATAATAATAATAATAATAATAATAATAATAATAATAATAATAATAATAATAATATAATAATAATAATAATAATAATAATAATAATAATAATAATAATAATAATAATAATAATAATAATAATAATAATAATAATAATAATAATAATAATAATAATAATAATAATAATAATAATAATAATAATAATAATAATAATAATAATAATAATAATAATAATAATAATAATAATAATAATAATAATAATAATAATAATAATAATAATAATAATAATAATAATAATAATAATAATAATAATAATAATAATAATAATAATAATAATAATAATAATAATAATAATAATAATAATAATAATAATAATAATAATAATAATAATAATAAAAATAATAATAATAATAATAATAATAATAATAATAATAATAATAATAATAATAATAATTAATAATAATAATAATAATAATAATAATAATAATAATAATAATAATAATAATAATAATAATAATAAATAATAATAATAATAATAATAATAATAATAATAATAATAATAATAATAATAATAAAATAATAATAATAATAATAATAAATAATAATAATATAATAATAATAATAATAATAATAATAATAATAATAAATAATAATAATAATAATAATAATAATAATAATAATAAATAATAATAATAATAATAATAATAATAATAAATAATAATAATAATAATAATAATAATAATAATAATAATAATAATAATAAATAATAATAATAATAATAATAATAATAATAATAATAATAATAATAATAATAATAATAATAATAATAATAATAATAATAATAATAATAATAATAATAATAATAATAATAATAATAATAATAATAATAATAATAATAATAATAATAATAATAATAATAATAATAATAATAATAATAATAATAATAATAATAATAATAATAATAATAAT